>JADRCD010042452.1:509-15658 GCA_019843815.1 Montemys delectorum | reverse complement strand
ACCACTGAGTTATGTCCTATCCCCATTTCTGGCTTTCTTTCTTTGTGTCTTTTTAAAGACACAGTATTCCTAGGGGGTAGAGAGATAGCTCAGTGGTTAAGAGCATTTGATTGCTCTTCCAGAGGTTCTGAGTTCAACTCCCAGTAACCACATGGTGGCTCACAACAGAGCACTCAGTTACATAAAGTACATGAAAAAAATGTTGTGGCTTAAACAGGAATGACCCACACACACAGATAGACTCATGTATTTGGATGCTTGGCACATAAGGAGTGGTACTATTTAGAGGTGTGACCTTCTTGGAGTAGGTATGGTCTTGTTGGAAGAGGTGTGCTTGAGCTAGGTGTGGCAATCTTACCCTTATGCCTGTGGATCAAGATGTAGAACTCTGAGCCCTTTCTCCAGCACCATGTCTGCCTGAACTCTACCATCTGTCCCATGATGATGATAATGGATTAAACCTTTGAAACTGTAAGACAACCCTAATAAAATAGTTTCCTTTATAAGAGTTGCCATAGTCATGGTGACTCTTCACAGCAATAAAACCCAAACTAAGACAGAAATTGGTATCAGCATAGTTGGGTATTGCTGTGACAGACTTGGCCATGTTTTTGGAAAGACTGTGGAAGGACCTTGGAACTTTGGGCTAGAAAAACTACCGAGTGTTAAGAGCTCAGTGGGATATTCTTTAGCAGCTTGGAAGATGAGAAAGTTGAGAACAGTGCAGAAGATGGAGACCTGGTTTGAGGAGTTTCAGAGGGAAGTTTAAAGACTGTGTCAGGGTTGTTTGCTATTTTGAATTAAGATTCTGTGGTTCTGGTTAGCTGGAGCTGAAGAATCAGCTGTGATTAACAAGTTACCAGAACTACTAGCATGAAACCAATGCTTTGCTGGGATACTCTGGGCAGCTGGAGCTGAGAATTTAGCAGTGATTAAGAAGAGAACAGCATTATTGTAGTGAAATCTTCTGGGAAGTGTTTCCTGAGAGCACAGAAAAATTGTGTTCCAGTGGCTGTCATGGTTCTACCTCCTACTGGCACCCAGACTTGGTAATGTGTAAGAGTTACCAAAGTGGTACTGGTTTTGAAGGCATGATGGGGTCATGGGAAACAGCTGAGGTCTGGCACTGTGAGAGGCCTAGAGGGGCCACTGGTGAAGGTGCAGCCTCAGTGAGAACTGAAGACACAGGACTGAAGAGGTCATGCAGAAAAGTTAAGACTTGACACCAGGAAGAGAACCTATGAGAGGGTATTAGTAAAAGTGCAGCCCAATTATAGCAAAAGACCCCAGAAGTTTTGGAGATGCCAGTACCATGGGATAACTGCCAAGAACAGCAACAGTGGAGCCAGCTGGAGTCTAGAAAACAAGCTGTGTGTGCTGCAGAGGGCAGAGTTGGAAAAGTGATCCAAGCCCTTTGGAGAAGTCCAGAGATCGTGACTAGATCCCAGGCATTGTATGATTGGAGTTTGGTTTTGATTTGATTTGATTGTGACTGTGCCCTGATTTTCCCTCTTAAAGTAAGAAAGTAGTTGGTTTATTTTTTATTTTACTGGAGCCCACAGTTGAGAGATTGGAATTTTAAAATGACTTTAGATTTTAAAAGAAATTTGCTATTTTAAATGGATGGATAGTGAAAATATCATCCTGCATGAGGTAACCCAGACCCAAAAGGACATGCATGGTATATACTCACTTATAAGTAGACATTAGCTGTAAAGTACAGGATAATCATGCTACCCATCCACAGACCCAAAGAAACTAAGTAATAAGGAGAACTCACGGGAGGATTTGTGACTGTCACACAGAACGGGAAATAAAATACATCAGAGGTGGAGGGAGGGAGGGAACTGAGGGGAAAGAGGGGAATAAGGATGGGAATCAGGTATGGAGAGAGAACAGAAATCGGTGTGGGGCATCTCTGGGACTAGCCAGAGACCCAGGAGTGGGCAGGATCCTGGGAGTCAATGAGTTAGCCCTAGCTGACACTACTAGTAGGGGTGTGTGTGTGTGTGTGTGTGTGTGTGTGTGTGTGTGTGTGTGTGTCTGTCTGTCTGTCTGTCTGTCTGTCTGTGAGTCTGTGTGTGTGTGTGTGTAGACTGAAGTGGCCACCTCCTGTAACCAGGCAGGACTTCCAGTAGAGGGAAGGAGGGACATCAACCCACCTACAAAACCTTCAACCCAAAATCTGTCTTGCCTACAAGACGTGCAAGGATAAAGACGGAGCAGAGACTGAGGGAATCCAATGACTGGCCCAACTTCAGTCCCACCCCATGAGAGAAAGATTATCCCTGACACTATTAATGATACTCTGCTTTGTTTGCAGACAGGAGGCTAGCATAACTGTTCTCTGAGAGGCTCTACACAGCAGCTGACCAAAACAGACGCAGACACCTACAGCCAAGCATCAGGCTGAGCTCAGAGTTGTCTGGAAGAGTGGAGGATAGGATTGAGCAAGCAGGAGGGGTCAAGAACACCACAAGAAGACCTACAAAGTCAACTAACCTGGACCCAAGGGGGCTTTCAGAGACTAAACCACCAACCAAAGAGCATGTAAGGGCTGGATGTAGGCCTCCTGCACATGTGAAACAGATATGCAGCTTGGTACTTGTGTGGGTTCCCCAATAACTGGAGCAGGGGATGTTGCTGACTCTGTTACCTGCCTTTGGATCCCCTTCCCCTAGCTGGAATGCTTGATAAGAAGACCTCAGATAGATAGAATGTGCTTAGTTCTGATGTAATTTGATGTCCTAGGGTCAGTGAGGTAGTACCCAAGGGGGTAAGATTTCCCCTTCTCTAAGAAAAAGGGGAGGGGATAATGGGGGAAGGATCTGTGAGGTGGGACTGGTAGGAGAAGGGGCTGTGACCAGGATATGAAGTGAATGACTATATTAATTTATAGGGAAAATAAAGAGACTGAAATTTTAACATGTTTGAATTTGTAAAGACTGTGAGACCTTTAAAGTTATTTATGCTTTTAATGTGAGATATTTGGGATGAATAAGAAAAGACAGTGGTCTGTTTTTGAATCAAGTTGACAAGGGGTCAACTGTACTGGCTGGTTTTGAAACAAGCTAGAGTCATCAGAGAGGAAGGAGCCTCAGTTGAGGAAATAGCTCCATGAGATCCAGCTGTAAGGCATTTCTCAATTAGTGATCAAGGGGGTAGGGACCAGCCTGTGGTGGGTGGTGCCATCCCTGGGCTGCTGGTCCTGGGTTCTATAAGAAAACAGGCTGAGCAAGGCAGGGGGAGCAAGCCAGTAAGCAGCAGCATCCTCCATAGTCTCTGCATCAGCTCCTGCCTCCAGGTTCCTGTCCTGTTTGAGTTCCTATCCTGTCCTGACTTTCTTCAATGATGAACAGCAATGTGGAAGTGTAAGCCAAATAAACCCTTTCCTCCCCAACTTGCTTTTTTGGTCAAGGTGTTTTGTTGCAGCAACAGAAACTCTGACTAAGGCAATAAATACATCTTTAAAAATAAGAAAAATAATAATGAAAAAAAAGGGACACAGTATTCCCTAGGAAACACAGTTGAACAGATTTGTTCTTCTGGCCTTTAGAATATTTACAAAAATGACAATTCAAAGAGACATAAGATCCCTCATCTCTGGCCCTGGCCCTCACCAGGAATTTAAATTAGCTCTTAAAGTGAAGAAAAAAAAAGAAAGAAAATGATACTGCCTCAGTAAATGCCTGCTTTGGTACTTGACTGCCCTAACCCCCGGAAGGTCTTCCAAATGCACTGCAAAACTGAGGTTGCTTTCCTTTGTTAATATTGCTTTCATAACAAGGCTGTGAAATGGCTGATTATGCTAGGTTGTGTGTGTGTGTGTGTGTGTGTGTGTGTGTGTGTGTGTGTGTGTGTATCATGTGCTTCTCTCCCTGAAACAATCATATGGTTCTTTTTTGGACCAGTGAGCTGGCTGAGTAAAACATGCTTGCTACACAAGCCTAGTGACTGGAGTTCAATCTTCACTATGCATGTAAAGGTGAAAATAGAGAACCAATTCCACAAAGTGGCCCTTCTCACCCTATTATACATTCCCACACAAATAAAAATAAATTAAAAATATTTTTAAGGACATGATTTTACCATGTAGATATCCTATGGCTGTCCTGGAATTCACTCTGTAGACCAGGCTGTCCTGGAACTCACATAGATCTGCCAACCTCTGCCTCCAGAGTGCTGGGATAAAAGGTGTGCATCACCATGCCCTGGACCCCTGAGATCTCTCAGACATTGGACCACCAATCAGGCAGCATACACCAACTGATTTGAGGCCCCTCACATACATACAGCAGAGGACTCCTGGGTCTGTGTTCATTCAGAGATGATGCACCTAACCCTCAAGAGACTCAAGGCCCCAGAGAGTTTAGGGGTCAGGTAGGGTGGGGGGTGGGGACATCCACATGGAGACAGGGGGTGGGGAGGAGGTACAGGATGTGGAACAGTCACAGGGTGGATGGGGGTGGGGGAATAATATATGGAGTGTAAAAAATATAAAAAAATAAAAGAATTAGGACAAAAAAAGGTTTTCTTCCACAGTCACCTGTGTTCTAGTCTGTGGCAAACTTGTGCAATTTTCTTTAGTCAAGCGAAAATGATAAACCTCTAACTACTGCTATCACATATTTGCGCCATCTGAGACATGCCCAGTATGGAAACAGTCATAAGATTGCTAGCTGGCTAACATTTATGAAGCTTATATAGTATGGCCTCTCTAAGTCCTTAGGGCAGTGGGCATCTCAGAGTACTTAGAATGAAGTTGAACTATTTTTATTTTTACAATAAAAATCAAAGTTTCTGAGAAAGCTGAAGGTTGATATTTTGGTGCCAAAAATATCAGAATGAAACACATAAAAGTCTTGGATGGCCTAATTGAAGGATGCACACAAACCCATACACCAAAATAAGCTACTGTGAGCACTGTTAGTATGTGACAGTGTTCACTGCTATATCAGGTCAGTGTCAACCAGATCAGACACTGGCTGACAATGTCAAAAGATGGTGCAAGGAGACATGTTTATAGGGAAAGAATGCACTGAAAATGGGCCCATCTTATTGTGTACAAGGAAATAGGCATGCTGTTTGTTGTTTTTGTGGGCTACAGATAAGACTTGGAGTCATTCACAAGCTAGGCAAGTGTTCTACCACTGAGATACACCTATAGCCCTACTGTGTTGTAGGTCACTTTTATACTTTTGTAAAGTAGATTTAAGATGAATCATTTAAGGTTGGAGAGAGATGCAGCTCATGGCTAAAGTACTTTCCTGGCATACACAAGGCTCTAGGTCCAATCTCCAGTACCACTTTAAAAAAACACTTTTAAAAAGAATTTACCTCATAGTTACAGACTAATACAAACTTACTAAATTATGGCTATGCAGAGAGGGTAATTAATAAAATGTTCAAAAACTGAAATCTAGTTATCAAGATTAAAAAATAAGATGCCCAAACAAGTTTCCCTAATTCCTCTCATACAGCAAAGAGCATCTCTTAAAATAGAAAGGGAGAGAGTCAAGCTAGGTGTTGCAACCTGGAATCCCAGCTAGTCAGGAGGCTGAGGAGGAAGGATGATAGCTTGAGAAAAGATGGATGATGATGAGGAGAAACAAATATCCTTTCAAAATAGTCTAGCTCTATAGTAAAGATTGTGTAAAATAAGATATTGGATTTACATACTGTCCACACCTTTATTCACATATAGACAGATGTCCTCAAGAGGCCTTGTATATAGCAAATTCAGATTTTGGAGTCAGCAAATGAATGACAATTTCAGAGATTATGCGATAGTGATGTCAGGATGTACTTCAGGTAAGTGGTATTAACTGTCTCTGCCTGTGCTGCAGTTATTGTGCAAATTGTGTGACTATTTCCTTGCACCCTTATTTTATAACAATAAGGACATAATGAGAAAATGAAAGTTCCACTTGTATTGATCAAATAATTAAAAATAAAGATGGCATTGATTAGGCATGCCAAATGCAGGCAATCTACAACCTCAATCAGACCATCACCAGGCTTATGGGACATTCAACTCTGATGGGAGAATACAAAATTTAAAATTAAATGCAGACTATATCTCATCAAAGATTATTTTGCTGTGGCAGCAACACTAACTTGCAACACACTAAATCTAAGTTGTACTGAGAAAGGTAGTTTTTCAATTTTCTGCTAAGTAATTCAAGTTGGCTTTTTAAAGTGCTCACTTCGCCTTGAACTTGCATGATATGGTAGTGATTTGGTCCTTCCTAGTTTATATACTCAGAGAAATGTTCAGATTTTTCAGATCTTTCTCCCTGCTTCTGCCAAGACAGGGGCTACATTATATGGAGTAGGTGAGGTAGAAAGTAGCTCACCATAGTAAGGCAGTGGTTCTCTGGTCTTTAAGAAGGTTCTTTCTGGGCATGAACCCCTGGCGCCTCTGTTAAGTCCCAAGAAATATAAATCAACTCTGGAGATCTCTCTTAGCTCAGAGCATGGGAGTTTGGTCCAACTGATTAAGTTCCCTCTTGGCTTCCTGGTGCTAAAGACACCTAGACTGTAATCTCATTTACAACTCCCTTTGGTCACTGACTGCTATATTGTTATCAGCCTCTGCCTCAACACAACCTCCCCATTGATAGTTCCACTGGCTGTCAACCCAGCTACCTAAGATAAATGTTCTTTTGATATCTATCCACTTAAGCACACTAGACTTTTTTTTTCTGCTGCTGCTGCTCCAGCTGTAATGAGGTAAACTTAGAGGGAGCATCTTTCAAGAACAGAATGAGAAATAAGCTTCCTTCACTTTTGGCAATAACTTCAACACATCCATTTTTCTGAAGTGGGAATGTTGGAAATGTCAGCGTATAATTACCTACTCTAACTTGCCCTCTTCTCTCTACATTGTTTTATCATTTGAAATGGCAATCTTTCACTGCTTTAATTCTCAAAGAAAAGTCTCCTAGAAAGTAGCACCCTTGCTTCTCTCCCCAACTCTCTCCTGGAGCTATAATAAAAAGCAATGCTGAGGAGAGAAATTCCAGTATATAGACCACAGACACAGCAGCAGGTATTTCAAAATTATTATCCCATTTAAATTTGAAAAATTTAGGTATACTGATAGAACAACAACCAAAGTAATCTTAAAACTGTGGACAAATGATCAATATTTTTTTTAAAAAATACATGTTCCTTGGGGCTGAAGAGATGATACAATGGTTAAGAGCTCATACTCCTCTTACAAAGGAACCAAGGTCCATTCAAAACTACTCCAAGGGATTTGATGCTTCCCCCTGACCTATGTGGCTATGTATTGTACTCATGTATATATTTCAACAAGACAGATACACACACACACATAATTTAAAATAATAAAAATAACTCATAAAGTTAAAATGGTTCAGTTAATGAGAAAACATTATTTCTCTGTTAAATAGTGAGAGTAGCTTTGTACAGATTCCTTTATAAAGGGTACAGACTATCTAACTTTCTTGTGATGCTTCTCCTGTGCATTGTGTAGATAACACTGATATCTTAATGTTTGCAGTTATTTGTAGGTAAACAATGTATAAAGAGCTAGCAATAACAAAGGTAGTTAGCATGGCTCACAGTTTCTGAGAGAATACTAACAACAAACATATCCAGGGGTACCCACATATTCATACCTTCTGCTAAAATTACAGTGGTTGCAAATTAATGTCTGTTTTGTAATTGTTCATCAACACCCTGATAAATCCTATATGTATGGTGTGTGTGTGTGATCTATTCATTCTGGATTTGGGGAAATATCATACTATTCTGCCTATATTCTATAAAAATATGACAATATGAATACTGAACTTTCCTAAATAAGACCAATACGTCAATGGTTATTTTTCTCCAATTCTTTGGAAATATGGGTGGCTTGGGAGGTCACAGGTCTTAGGTGGGAAGTATTGCTGTTGTTCCACAAAATAAACAAGATGTGGCCATGCAATTACCCTCTAAATAAATTATATTTATACACAGATAGCAGTGCTGCCATCAACACAGGTCAGAGAAACTCCATTTACAATGGGCAGTGGTAACTGCAAAGACTTATAAGTGGTCCAAGTAATAAGTAAGCAATCATAAGACTGACAAAGGAGTCAGGCATAAGTGACATCAATAATACTCACTCCAAGGCTCAAGGAATGTGGCAAGAAGAGGGCAGAAATAAAAGAGCCAAAGAAAGGGGTAGGATGAGGGGAAAGCCATCTTTGGAGTACAGCAATGCTCTTCATGTCAAGACAGTTGTGTTTACCTGTGCAAGACTAGGCCTGTCAGCATCCTGCCACAGGAAGCAAACACATGGGGCCTAGAAGAAGACCTAAAGGCAGATAAGGGTAGCTAGTGGGGAATGGGGGGGTGTCAAGAATACTCACCTCTACGTGAGTTTCTGGGGGAGGGAGAGACATTTTCTTCAGTGGTACAATCAATCACTGGTGGAGAGCTCATGTTCTTATAAAATAACCCCTTACCTGGAATCTTATAAGAAACCCTAAGAACATGTAATGGATCAAAAAGAAAAGGAAAACAGAAAGAAGATGAGCTGGGAAGGGAATCAACTGGGAATTGAAGGGGAACAAGAAAGGATAATGGGAAGGTGAAGATAAAAATCTATACACATATGAAAATGTCATTAGGAAACCCACTTTTCCTGCCTTTATAATGAAAATAGATTTTTTTATTACATAATATATCCTGATTATGGCTTCCCTGCCCTCTACTCCTCTCAGTTCCTCCCCACCTTCTTCCCACTGAGATCTTTCCGTCTCTCATTAGAAATCAAACATACTCTTAGGAGATAACAACAAAACATAATAAAATAAAATAAGATAAAACAAGGTTATCACATTGAAGTAGGGCAGGACAAACCAACAGAAGGAGAAGAACCCAAGAGAAGGTACAAAAATCAGAGACCCACTCATTCACATACTCAAGAATCCCACAAGACACTAAACTGGAAGCCATATGATATATGCAGAGGACCTGGTGCAGACCTGTGCAGGCCTATGCAAATATGTGCCTCAGTCTCTGTGAGTTCATATGATCTTTGATCATGGTGATTTAGAGGGACTTGTTCTTCTGGTGGCCTCCATCCCCTCTTTCTCTTAAACTCTTTCTGCCTCCTCTTCCACGGGGTTTCCTGAGCCCTGAGGGAGGGATTTGATGGAGACATCCCATTTAGGCCTGAGTGTTTCAAGGTCTCTCACTCTATGTATAATGTCTGACTGTGGGTCTCAGTATTTCTTCCCATCTGCTGCAGGAGGAATTGTCTCTGATGATGAAGCCCATTCTTATATATAATATATGCAAATAAAAACTTTAAGTTCAAAAGAAACAGGCAACTTGGGTATAGGGTCCAGTCCTTAGGTGCAAGTGTCAAGTTGAGAAAGACTGCCAAGTATAGTGAGAGAAATGTAGAACATCATTATAGTGTCCTGGAACACTGCAGTGCATTCTCTAAGGGTAGTGTGATCCTGTGCTCAGACAGATGTGTTTACACAGAGCAAGCACACATGATCACAAAATGGGTTAACCCAAATCTGATTAAAGTACAAAGCCACTGATCTTCACCACAGGTGTGCACACACGAAAGTTATAATTAACATTAACAGCTTTTTCTTTTCCTAAAACTTTTCAAGGGAGTGGAGAGATGGTTCAGTGGTTAAGAGCACTCCCTGCTCTTGCGGAGGATCTAGGTTAGATTCCCAGCACTGCCACAGTGGCTCACTTCTAGTTCCAGACCCCATGCTCTCTTCTGATCTTCTCAGGTCCCTTCTGCTCTTCTTAGGCACTAGATACTCAAGGTGGTGCACATTTATACATTCAGGCAAAACACTCATACACATAAAACAAATAAATGTGAAATACATAAACACCCTTTCAAAGTGTCTAATTTAGTGAAAACTCTTCATACTTTATTATGCATTGTAGAAAAAAAACTAGAAAACTTCAACCTTGCATTTTCTTATCACAAAAAGTATATGAAACATAAAGCAGCAGTCTGTGGCATTTTTTAAAAAAAAACATTTGGTCTTCAAATCCAATTCCCCATCATTTTATCTTACATATGCACTACATAATATTAAGAATCTGGAAGATGCACTATTAACCATAACCACACATGGGAACTTAATGACTGTAAGTCATTTCACATAAAGGCTAAAGATAAAAGAGGAAGAAGGAAGACAAATTCCCCAATGTGGTGATACTAATGGAACAACAGTGGCCTGAAAGTCTTCAGTAGTTCTATGGTGTCAGAGAAAGAGCCAGATAACAGTATACATTTTGAATCAAAGTTTTATGTCTGGTTACTGAATATAAGGAATTCAACCCAACAGCAAAACAATAACAAACTCCAACAACTGAATTTTTAAACATGGGCAACAGACTTTGACAGACATTTCTCAAAAGACAAAAATGAATATGAAAAATGTTCAACAGCACTACTTCCCAGAGAAATGTTAATCAAATCTACACTCATGGGGCTGGAGAGATGGCTCACTGGTAAAGAACAGTGGCTGATCTTCTAGAGAACCCAGGTTTGATTCCCAGCACCCACATGGTGGCTCACAATTGTCCAAAACTCCAGTCCCAGTAGAATTCACTGCTCTCTTATGGCTTCCACAGGTACCAGGAATGGATGTGATTGATTCATAGACATATAGACAACCACCCATACACATAAAATAATTTTATAAAATGTAAAATCTACAATGAAATTATCACCTTACTCAAATAAGAATGCCTATCATCAAATAGACAAAGGACATGAAGTACTAGAGGCAACATGGAGAAAAAGGAAAACATACACAATGTCGATAAAATGTAAATTAGTATATGTAGCATGGAAAACCAAATGAAGATTCCTCAAAAAACTTATAACATATCTTCCACACTGTCTACCACCCTCACTACTGGCTACATATGGGAAAGAAATGAAGTCAATATGGAATATAGATATCTGCATTCTCAGATGTAGTTTAACACTATTCACAATAGTGAAGGTAAAAATGTACATCAGTGGATGGATAGACAATAAAAATGTACATATACAGAGTGAAATATTATGCAGCCATAAAGAGAAGAAATCTTGCTTTTTGAGACAATTCAATGTGCTAAGTGAAACAAGAGAGGCATAGAAAGTACCATACAATCTCATTCATATTTGGATATAAAATGTAGACCTTATAGAGAAAACAATATTAGTGGGTAATAATGTTAGAAATCCTCTTCAAAAACCATTATCGAAGGCCTCAAAGAGATCAGGACTTTATCTCTTTTAAAGAAAAGTGTCTTTTCTGCCACATCTAATTACTTGCAGTTTCTCAACTGCGTATACTTTGCTTCAAGTATTAATTCATTCTTCATTCATTCATTTCACTGACAATCTTTTCAAGCTTCTACTGTGTGATAGGTACCAACATTGCAAAGGGGGCTCTTTTCTCATGGAGGTTACATTCTGGAAGGAAGAAGAAAAAACAACGCAAGAATAGGTCTAGAGATGTGGCTCAGTAGTAGAATGCCTGTCTAGAATTTGACACCTAATGCCATAAAATAAAATAAAATAAAATAAGGTGATGTTAACAGCTTATGTGAAAAACAAGGTGGGACAATTCCAGGTTATCTGTGCAGGTAGGGAATTTCAAGGAAGTACCACATTTTAGCTTTACTTAAATGATACTAAGCCAGCTAGTACATTTCTCTTTCAACCTTCAATCCCCTTCTTTGAGAAGCATTTGCAGGGCCTTCCAGCTTGTTCTTTGACTCCTCTTTTTTTACAGTCCCTAACATTCTATCTACACCTCTGGCAAAGAACTTCCCTATGACTGACTATGTAGCCTTACTTCCCAAGCAAGATAACAATTAACATTGGTGAAAACAGGGGCCCGGCCCTACTTTGACTCTGTACTGCAATACCTAGCAGAAAGGCCCTCCAAAAAGGATGAGCTAGACCAGTTGGACATGCCAGTTTTGTTGTTGTTTTGTTTTGCTGGTTTTTTTTAAACAAGGCCCCACTGTGTAGTTCATGATGGCCTCTGCTTTGTGGCAATCATCTGGGAATGCAGGTGTGAGCCACTGTGACTGACAAGTATACATATTTTAAGTACATCTGATGAAATGTTCAGTAATCATGTAAAAATGAGACAAAGGACATCCTGGACAAGGAAATGAAATAAGATTTAATTGTAACTAAAAACATTACCAAAAGTAAAGACTTGAAATATATCTTTGTTAAAAGGATCAACTATATAAGCTTCAAACACAATGACTTCTTTTTATTCATTCTCTGACAGATTGAACTCAAGGACACAGAGCAAACTCCATTACTCTATTGCTGTGAGCCCTTTCCTTCCATCTAGTAAGCTGTCTATAGATGCTGAGCATGCCTTTCATGCCCTTTGCCCTAAGTCCACAGCAAAATGACTGCTTAATAAATTACTCTAAAGTTTTAAAGTTTATCCTGTGGTTTGTCCTTAACTAGGACAAAGACTCTCCTTACATCAATAAATTATATTCAAAATGCATGAAAATGAAGCCATATAAATTTGAAAAATATCTGCCTTACAAACATCAGGGTTGGCTAAGTGCTTCAAGAAATTTAAGAAAAAAATCAGAAATTTTGGAAAAGAATGAATTAACAGATGATTATAAGACAAATTATATTATTTCTTAACAAAATAGCAGAAAATTTATATCTAATACTCTGTATTTATGTGGCATAGAACAAACAGTTAAGACATTGTACCAAGTCCATGGAATATGTATATAAATGGCACTTGAGTTTACATTTCAAAAAGGGGAGGATGGAAGTATTTTTGCTGAAAAGACAAGGTAAAGGGAAGCATGGATCTTTCCTAACAGAGGAACATGGCTGACTTCTAACAGCTTTACAGAAGTCCTTGAGCTAAAATCTAAAGCCATGAATAATATTGACATACTGGCTTTGAATTATGTCCTTCTAGCTATTCTACTAGCTGTATTTAAACAAAACTAAAGCTACAGCAGAATCGATCAGAAAGTAGAAAGAAAATGATGTAGAACAAATACACATATCAGAAACCGTGTTAAAATTTCTATGAAGCACTAGACAGTTTCCCAAGAAGATTTTGTTTCCTACTTACAAAAATAAATCAAAAAGAAAACTCCCCATATATTCCAAACAATCAAAAAAAATGTAAGTTATGTCCTGGGTCCTTTCTCATAACAATGCTACCAAGTCTACCTATATGGCTTCCTAGGTAGTCGGGGGAAAACAAACCCAGCCTTTCTCATTGTAAACATTCTTTAGTAATATTCAGTTGTGTGGCATCTTCTTTCAGACATATCTGCCTCTCCTAATGCCAAGCATATGAAAGTGGTGACATAAAACTCAAAGGCCGTCACACTTCCAAAGGATGAGATCATCAGCTTGAGAGCCAGACTGCAGGGATTTAAACCTGGCCTCCAGCACATACTACCCAAGTGAGTGGCCTGAAGGGCATTACTCACTTCTTGGTGCCTCAGTCTCCTTGTTAGGAAAATTGGGCCTAACAAGAGCTCATATTCCTGGGATACTATTAGGATTAAGTGAAAAGACAAAAGAAAAGTTCACTGCTGACCTAAGTTAAACAAAATGTTCTGCTTGTAGGTATTCTCAAACATCTTAAGTATGTTCCCAAGTGAGTACAGAGGACCTGGTCTAATTCTAAGGACTGGCTCCTCTTCCCCTTAAGGAGACTGCCAGTCCTTACTGTTATTTGTAAGCTAAGCCTTAGGACAGCAGTGGAACTGAATATCCTAGTCCAACAAATCACAGACTCACCACCGGGACTGGGCAGGCCACGAGGCTATGATACTTGCATGCTATACTTGCATGGTATGCAGGGCTCCAGGACTTCTGACTGGAGGTTCTTGCAGAGATTTTTTTTTTAACCATCTAATCACAAAGAACATGGCCTGGGAAGCTGAAGCCAGCCAGGTCTGTTCTGCCTGTTAGACAGCAAAAGGCTCTCAGCAAAAGGCTTAAAAGGTAACCCAAGTAAAACATGAGAACCAAGGTAACTACAGGGCACTAAGCACAAGGCCTCTTAGTATGTGTCTAATATCTCAACAGGCAATAAGAATGGAAAGAGTTTCAATAGGATCATAAGTCAGGGGATGTAAACTTAGTTTTATTTTCAAAAAACAGAATTGTAAGCTGAGTGTGGCAGTGCATTTGGAATCCTAGCACTTGGAAAAGTGAGAAAGAGGATTGAAAGTTTAATTATCAGTTCAGGACACAAGTGTAGTGAGAATTTTGGTTTCTTTTAAAATCCAGTTATGTTTTTGTTTTAATCCCAGGTATGGGATTGAGGCTACTTCAGATTGCTCACCACTGCTACCATTTGTCCCATGCTCTAGGAGGGGTGTGATTTCTGCCAGCTGCAGATAGTTTACATTTGGAATTCTGGGGACTCTTAACATGGAACAAATGTGAGAGCCCAAGAGGGCCTGTGGGTGCACCTGCTGCTGTCCCTCTTGTTGCTGCCCCAGCTGCTGCTGCTTCCTGCTGTTGCTTTTGCTGCTTCTGCTATTTTGCTAGATTGCTGCATTTCTAGATTGCTGATTGCTGGATTGCTTGTTGGAGATATCCTGATGAGAAAGATGGACTTACCCCAAGGAACTTGACACTCTAATCACCAGGAAGTAGTCTAACAAGACTGGAGCCCCCTTTCCCCTCTAGCCTTCTTTCATACCTATCTAGTATTGGGGGTTGGAAGGGATTGGGATGGAGAAGGGTGGTATATATAAAAACCCAATAAAGTAGCCAAAAAAGGATGCCCACACACAAGCAAGACTCTGTCACAAGCAATCAATTAACTGTATGTGAGGCCCCTGAATTCAATCACCAGAACAACTCAAAAACCAAAAAGAAGAAAGCAAAAGTTGTTCATTAGGGTCACAAACATGTTACATTCATTTCATAGGTCTCCAAACTCCACAAAACTATGAACTCTTTCATACAGATATACAGCAAGATGCTCTTTCAAAAATAATTTTTAAAGTGTTGTTTACAGACTTTATTATAACACAGAGACAGACAGAGACAGACAGAGAGACACACAGAGAGAGAAGGGACAGAGAGAGACAAAGAGAGACAGAGACAGAGACAGAGACACACA
>JADRCD010042447.1:848-25129 GCA_019843815.1 Montemys delectorum | reverse complement strand
TTTTTTTTTTTTTTTTTAGTTTTTAAAAACAGGTTTTCTCTGTGTAACAATGGCTGTTCTAGAACTCTCTCTATAAACCAGGCTAGTATGAACTCACAGATATGCGCCTGCCTCTACCTCTAGAGTGCTGGGATTGAAGACGTGCACCACCACTGCTTGGCTGATTGTTCTTTTCTTTTTTTTTTCATGAAAGTCCAGGCTAACTTTGAATTAGCTGAGGATGATCTTGAACTTCTGATCCTCCTGTCATTACTTCCCAAGTGCCAGGATCACTGGTGTGTGCCACCATGCTGGATTTTATGTAGTGCTGGGAGTGAAACCCAAGGTCTTCATGTATGCTAGGCAAGCATCTACCAATTAAACTGTATGTCTAGCTGTCCTAGTTTCCTTTCTCTTCCTGTAATAAAATACTATGCCAAAAACAGCTTAGGGGGAAAGGGGTTTTAAAACTATGGTTCCAGGTTACATTATAGTCAGTCAATTTTGGGAGGTTAAAGCAGAAGGATTTGAAGTAGCTAGTTACATCACATCCAGACTCAAGAACAGAGAGAAATGAAGTAATACATATGTGCCTACTGCTCAGCTCACTTTCTCTTCTTTTATGTGGTCTTGTATCCAAACCCAGAAGAGTGCCACCCAGTTTTAGGCTGGATCTTCCTGTGTCAGTTAATGAAATAGACATGCTCAAAGGCCAATTTCATCTAGACAATTCTTAGCTAAGACTCTCCACAGGTGACTGTAGACTATAGGTTATAGAAAGCTGACAGTTAAAACTGAACACCATTGTGCTCCCTCTTCCCCCCTCCTTCCTCGCCCTCTCTCTCCTTCCCTCCCTCCCTCTCCCTCTCTCTCCCTCCCTCTCCCTCTCTTTCCCACCCTCTTTCTCCCTCTCCTTCTCCCTCATTCCCCTCTCTCTCCTGAACCTTTCCTTTCTTTCTAAAATTGTGTCTTGCTGTATACCTGAGGCTGGCCTTGAATTTATTATGGTCTTCTTGCTTTTTTTAGAATTTTAAATTAATTTTTTTAATTATCTTTTTTTTTTACAGTCCAGTTGTTATCCCAATCCCAGTGTGCCCTCTGACTGTTCCTCCTCCCATTCCTCCTTCTCCAAGAGGATGGCCCCACCATACCCCCAACCCCACCACGCCTCTTATTTCAGTATAAACAATCTCTTGAGTTTTGTCTTATTCCAGTGGTGTATTAAGGAAGATGTTTTATTATCATTGATCAGGTCATCTGTATCCATGATGTTTCTTCCATCTACCGAGTGCCTCTCCTTTTGGAGGAGCAAGGCGTGGTTAAATATTTTCAAGAGAGATTGGACCTTCCCATCAATGATTGTTCAAGTAATTTGCTTTTCAAGTGGAAAGCCATGGCTGACAGGTACGTGAAAGCAATTCTGTAGGTAAAAAAAAATTTTTTTTTAACATAGATAGGATTTCTAAAAAATCGTTTCCTAATTCTCTTCAGACCCAGTCTTTATAAACGAGTAGCAAATAGGACTGTGGTATTAAAGATGAGCATACTACAGCTTCTGGTTTTCTGTGGCTTTGAACTGAGTTTCTCATGCTTTTGTGGCAAGTACTTCACTGACTGAGCTATCACCCTGGCCTCTTTATGTAATCATTAATAATTCCTGGGCCTGGAGGTGGAAGTAAGACCTACTTTAAAGGATCACTTGTTTAGAATTTTGTATGTGTATGCTTTGATGTGGATGTATATCTGTTGTTAGAGTATTTCTCTGTATTCTTTGAAGATTTCTGGAGCCATTAACTTTGCTGTACTTAAATCCAAATGAGTTAGAGGTATTTGGATTCTCAAAGGAATATTTTTAGTTCTCAAAGTATTTTTATTTATGTGCTGATTTTTTTTTTTTATTTGCTGAATATTTCCTCTACTTTTTTTTTTCAGTCTTGGGGCCAGAACTCAAGGCCTTGTACGTGTTTGCAAGTACTCTGTTGCTAAGCCACATCCCTAGCCTAATTCATAGTTGTAAATGTTTCACAGTTGTTGTTTTATTTAAGATTTGGCTAACATTTCTTAAAGAAGATCCTTTAAATGGGAAATTCTGGCTCTGCCATTACTATCTGTTGTTGACCTGTTGTTGTTTTGGCTGGTTTGGGGATAGTCTTATGCAGCCCAGATTGGCCTTGAACTCCTGCTTCTGCTTCCAGAGTGCTGGGATTCTACAGGTATCCACCACCGTGCCCAGCTCCCATTAAATAGTTGAATATTATAAAAAAATCTTATTTTGAAATTATATTAATTTATTTTGTACACACTGTGCACATCAATTAAAAGACAACCTTTAGGGTATTGATGATCTGCCCTTCCTCTGGATCCTTAATTGTATCAGCAAAGACAAGGTTATTTTAATACAGTCTTTGTTGTCGTTGGTTTTGTTTGTTTGTGTGTTTGTTTGTTTTTCCAGAAAGGGTTTCTCTGTATAACTCTGACTGTCCTGGACCTCACTGTAGACCAAGGTGGCCTTAAACTCAGATATCTGCTTGCCACTGACTCATAAGTGCTGGGATTAAAAGTGTGTGCTGCTATACTCAGTTTGTATGACTCTTGGTGATTTTTTTTTTAAAAGTCATGTTCTCAAGGCCAGGCTGGCATCAAACTCAGAGAGATACTCCTGCCTCCAAATGCTGGGATTATAGACGTGAGCTTTCATACCTGGAGAGGTTTTTTTTTCTTCTTCTGAGGATTGGACCCAGAACTTCAAGTATACATCAAACCTTAATGTATGAGCTACATTTTCAGCCCAGTGGGGACCCATTCAGCTCACCACAGTCTTCAAAGTAAATGAAGACAGCAATATCTGTATAATTTTGGTAGCATTGTTGGTTTATCGTTAACTGTAATGTATAATGGCCATTCTGTCACTGTAGCCTGTAGAGTTATATAAGGAGTCAGTGAGAGGGAAATGATGGACCACAGCTACTCAGAGGCCAGGAGGCCTGGTTGAACTGGGTATGTTCCTTTCCTGGGACCCCAGGATGATTGAGATACCACTTCCCATTTTGGGATCTGCCCATGACGGGTGGGTCTATAAAGTAGGCTTCCCTTCCCATTCCCCAACAGCTCACAGTAGTATCAGAGCCTTGCCTCAGACATCTGTGATAGCTGTGTCAAGTATGTGAGGTAGACCTTTGGCTGATCCCAGAAGTGAAAGTTCACAGGGAAAGTTAACATGATGGGCTTAGGACATCAGCCAGTCAGCACAGCAGCCCCAACTCTGGTGGGGTGTGGCCTGTGTACTCATGTGTTCCATCTGTTACCATGTGACTTCTGTCAAGGAAGTCTAGAAGCAGGAGCCTATAGTTGCCTTTAGTGTACCTTTTTTTTTTTTGGTTTTTCAAGACAGGGTTTCTCTGTGTAGCCCTGAGTGTCCTAGAACTCACTCTGTAGACCAGGCTGGCCTCAAACTCAGAAATCCACCTGCCTCTGCCTCCCAAGTGCTGGGACTAAAGGCGTGCGCCACCACCGCCTGGCTAGTGTGCCTTCTTTTGGGTCAGATCCATGCCCTTCCTTTTTGTGAGGAGAAGAGGTGAAGCCCAGCCAACTTCTTATACAGAGGCAGCTACAGTTGCTAGGTAGGTGGACCAAACCTTGGAACTGAATATCTGCTTCTGATGGCATCTCTGCTATTTGGCTTGAGATATAATTTGCTTTCTGTTATCAGGACGTTAATTCATGATCACCAGTATCATCATCATCACCAGCAGCATCACCATCATAATTTTGTGGTACTGAGCATTGAATCCAGGGCCTCATACATGCTAGGCAGTTGCTTTACCACTTCTGGCCACACACAGCTGTGAGTTCTACAGAGCAAGATGAAACTAAGAGAGTTAAAAGTTTGAAAGCCTTCTCTCAGATCCTTGATTTATTGACCTTCCCAGGAAGTCTTACCTTTCTCATTATTTTTAGTGTCTTAGTTTTTTTTTCCTTTTTTCACCCAGCCTAGTTTTTGTTATTATGTTTTAAATTTATTTTATTTTATTTTATTTTTTTGAGGCAGTGTCTCACTGTGGAACTCTGATTAGCCTGGAAATCGCTGTGTAGACCAGAGAGGTGTCAAACTGACAGTGATCCCTGCCTGCCTCTGCCTGCTTTGTGCTACCACATTTGGCTTTTTTTTTTTAATTTTTTTTTTTTTTTATTTTTGAGGTACTATCTCATGTATCCCAGGCCATCAGGCCATCCTTGAACTCACTGTGTAGCCAAGGGTGATCCTGTCTTCACCTCTTCAGCGCTGGGACTGATGACAGGGTGTTATTACAATGCCCATTTCTACCTAGTGCTGAAGATCAATCATCAAACCAAGAGCTAGGCACTCAACCAACTGAAGCACATCCTGGGATCCAAGTCTGCTTTTGTGTATATCTATTCAGTTTTGTATGTGTGTGGGCATGTGTGTATGTAACGTGCACATGCACATGTATGTACATGCATGAGGAGGTCCAAGGTTGACATCGGGTATCTTCTTCAATATCTCCACCTTATATATTGAGATAGGTCTCTCGCTGATTCTGGAGCTTACTGCTTCAGCTCGCTTGGCTAGCCTGCTTGTCCTGGAGAACCCATTTCTACCTCCCTTGCCCCAGGATTATGGCTGGGCCACTCCATCCATCCTGCATTTACATGAGTTCTCATAATTGCAAGTGTTTCATTCACTAAGTCCCATCCCCATCTCCCAGTCTGCCTTTGATATTGTTTTTTTGCTTGCACTACAGATAGAGATATGAAAAGGGGCTACTTTCTTCTGGTAACATTTCACCTCATTGGTTGGGGCAAGAACTGCAACATCATCTGCATACCTAAGATCTGATCACCATATTTCTCATGTGCTCTGAACATATTTCCCGACAAAAAGCACCACTGAAAATTGTGTCTGTAGTTGTGACATGTGATTATCTTTTGTAGAATGGAATTTTGTCATAAAAGTGATCTAAATGGCTTATAATGTTTTAAATAATTCCGTTAACACTATTCTTCACATGTTGCAAATAACCAGACTTTGGTAGGGAATGTTACAATTTTAAATGTAGACAACTTTGAATGCATTTTCTTATACAGTGTCACCTTACAAACACACTGACATGTTTCCTATTGACAAGTACATTGTATATTCTTAGATAAAGTCACTCTAGAATCTAATGCATGAACAGCTCAGAGTTTATAAGATAGCTATCTTTTGTTTTGTTTTGTTTTGTTTGGTTTTTTTTTTTTTTTTTTGTTTTTTCGAGACAGGGTTTCTCTGTGTAGATCTGGCTGTCCTGGAACTCACTCTGTAGACCAGGCTGGCCTCAAACTCAGAAATCTGCCTGCCTCTGCTTCCCAAGTGCTGGGATTAAAGGCGTGTGCCACTACCGCCTAGCTAAGATAGCTATCTTATATCTGAGATTTATATGTGTACCTGCTTGTTAGCCAACATTGAGGATTCTTGGAGTTTCTAATAAATTTTGTTTTTCTTTTTTTTTTTTTTTTTTTTTTTTTGTTTTTTTCGAGATGGGGTTTCTCTGTGTAGCCTTGGCTATGCTGGAACTCACTCTGTAGACCAGGCTGGCCTCAAATTTAGAAATCCACCTGCCTCTGCCTCCCAAGTGCTGGGATTAAATTTTGTTTCTTAATTTGTGTGCGGTCATATGCACACATTTGGTGCCACCATTATTTACACGTGAAGACAGAAGACAGTTGCTGGGGAATCTCTTGCTCCACCTCCTATCTCCTCATAGGAATGCTGGGCTTACAGATGTGTGTTGCTGGGCCTAGCTTTATTTTTTATGATTTCTGGAGATCTCAGGTCCTCATCCTTATGTGTCAAATACTTCACAAACTGAGCTGTCTCCCCAGCGCTTCTTATTGCTTTTAAAATCTGTTTGATGCCCAGATGTTGGCTTGTTGGAGGAGAGATTTGAGTCAAGTACACCGAGTGTCTTGTCTCTGCCTAAGGTTCTGAAAAGTACCTTGGAATAAGAACAGTGACCACGTTGTTGCTTGTGATGTTTCATAATGTACATATGGACTTTGAATTTCTTTTCCCTCTAAGGTATGAAAGATTGCAGAAAATATGTTCCATAGCCCTGGTTGGTAAATATACCAAACTCAGGGACTGCTACGCCTCTGTGTTCAAAGCACTGGAACACTCAGCCATGGCCATCAACCATAAGTTGAACCTGATGGTGAGTCCCAGCCTGCTCTTCTAGCTTTCTCATTAATTTATTTTTAGTTCTGTGTATGTTTGTCTGTGTATATACGTGTGGGTGTATACATGTGAGTTCAAGTACAAATGGGATGCCAAAGGCATTGGATCTCTCTGGAGCTGGAGATACAGGTGGGTGTGAGTCACTGGACACAAGTGCTAGGAACCCAGCAATAGGTGCTCTTAACTGCTGAACCATTTCTCCAGCCCTCTTCTAGATAGTTCTGTCACTCTGGTATTTTGTATTCTAGAGACTCAAGGTGGGCTGGGTTGTGGCTCAGTGCTGGACTGCTTATTTAGCATGATCAAGACCCTAGGTTCCTGCCCTTGCGCTGCAAAACAAATAATCAAACACAATTTACTCTTCTGTTGCTCTGAGGAAACATCATGGCCTAGGCAACTCTTATGTTAACTGGTGGCTTGCTTACAGTTTCAGAGGGTTGGTTCATTATCATGGCTGGAGCATGGTGGCAGGCAGGCAGGCAGGCTTGGCACTGGAGAAGTAGCTGAGAGTTCACATCTTATCCACAAGTTGCAGGCAGAGAGGAACATTTTGAGACCTCAAAACCCACCCCCTGGGACACACCTCCTCCAATAAGACAACACCTCTTAATCCTCAAATTTTTCCATCAACTAGGGATCTAACATTTAAACATATGTACCAATGCCATTCTCCTTCAAAGCATTCCAGTTGGGGATGTGGCTTAGCGCTAGAGTGCTACTTAGCATGATCAAGGCCCTGGGTTCTATCCCCAGCTCTGCAAAACAAACACAAATTTATAACCCCCCAAAGAGGCAGACTGTGAAGTCCAACCACTGTATGAAAAGTTGAACAGAGGATTGACAGGGCTCAACATATAGTCCTAGCCTTGTAAGGTTTATGATATGACGGAGGATTGGCAGATGAACGAGTGCTATGGGATGGAGTCTGGACAAAGGCAAGCATCAGCTTCCCAGAGGCCTTCCTGAAATGGAGCCTCATGGATTCAGCTGCAAGCCCCCCACCCCGGGATGACCTGGGATGACATATGTAAAGTGTACTCTACCAGGAAGCTCAGTAGAGATTCAGTGCCCAGGTCATTTACTTTCCTTCTTTCTCTCCCTCTTCTATCTCTCTCTTTCCCTCTCCCTCTCCTCCTCTCCTTATACACTGTGATACTAGGATTGAACCTAGGGACTTGCACATACTAGGCAAACGCCGTATCACTAAGCTACATTTTTAACCCTCTTTTAGTTTTATATTTTGATATAGAGCTTTGCTAAGTTGATTGGGTTGGCCTTGAATTCACGCTATTCCCTATAAGATCCTCTGGGAAGAGTGAGGCCTTCTACGAAAGCCTCCTAGCTACCATTAACAGCTTATAAATTCTCAGAAAGGTTATAGCCTTGAGACATGGTCTTGAGATTCTGACTGGCCTGAAACTCACTATGTAGACCTCTAACTTGCAATACCCTCTTGTCTCTTCTTGGACCATAGGCATGAACCACCACACTTGACATTTTCTCTTAGTTTTTAAAAAAGGTTTTTGGAACCTGGACATGGTGGTATACACCTTTAATCTTAGTGGTTGGCAGGCAGAGACAGAGGCAGAGGCAGAGGCTGAGGCAGGCAGATCTCTATGTGTTCGAGGCCAGCCTGGTCTACAGAGTGAGTTCCCGTACAACCAGAGCTACACAGAGAAATTGTTTCGAACAAACAAAACAAAACAAAAAGAAGTGTTTCTGGGTGCTGAATGTTGAACTCAGGGCCTTGCATAGGCTTTGCCACTGAGCTATACCCTTAGTCCCTATGCTAATCAGCTTCATTTTTAATCTTCATTAATTTCATGTTTCTCTCTCTTCCACTTTCCCGTAGGCAAGGCTTCTACTACTAAACTATGCTAGCCTTCCATGATTGAATAACTGTGTTAGATAGCTGTAGTATTTCTGAGTGTTCATTTTTCTTAAATGGTCCTTTAACCTGTTGGGATTTTGATGCTGTCATTTTGTTTTTTAGTACATAGACTCCATTGATCTGGAGCCAATCACCAAAGCCGAGGATCCTGTGAAATTCCATGAAGCTTGGCAGAAGCTGTGCTTGGCTGAGTGAGTACAGGGCCTGGCCTCATGAAGAGGACAATGTCATTGTACATTCTCTGTACTTAGTCCACTGTTCAAGCTGCTAGTTTTTGTACATGTGGGGTAGTTAGGAGACCTAGTGGTCTTTACAGGTAACTACCATGACAAGAACACAATGTGGCAGCATTCATGAGTGCCACATGAGCTCAGGTAACTTGGGCAGTCAATGTGGTTTTATTTCGAGAATGTGGGGGACTGCATTGGAGGGAAAGAGTATTGGTTTTACTGAAAGATGCAATTCATTAATTAATTGCTGAGATAAAGTCTTGTGTAGCCCAGATTGGCCTGGAAACTGTGTAACTTAGGCTGACTTTGAACTCCTGATCCTCCTGTCTCCCCCTCCTAAGTTTGGAGCTTATAGCTATGCACTGGTTTATGGGGCACCAGGGATGGAACGGAGGGTTGGCTGCATGTTAGACAAGCACTCTGCCGCTTTATCCCCAGCCCTTCTACATGTTCTCGGTCTCCGCTTCCGATTCTCTTTTCTTTCTGTAAATAATTGAGAGAACCCTGGGGCAGCATCGTATCTTGAGGTTGCCATTGCCCTTCCTGGTACTTTTCCCTTGAACTGCTGTCTTTTAACTTAAGTCTTTGCTCTAGCAAGGATATTTTCATTGACCATTGCTAAAGTGACTGTTGAAATCTTAGTTTTGATTTTTTTTAACCAGTTTACCTCTTTCTGATGATGTTAGAGAGCTGAAAGTTTTTGTATAGTAGCTAGGTGTGATGGTACATACCTGTAATCCTAACATTTGGGAGGTTGAGGTAGGAGGATCCAGAGTTCAAGTCCACTCTTGGCTATAGAGTGAGTTTGTGGCTAGTCTGCACTCCATAAGATCCTGTCTCAAAAAATTAACAACAACAAAAAATGGACTTTAACCATTTTTAAAAATCTTTATTCATTTTATGTTTCTCTCTCTCCCTTTACATTAGGCAAGGGATCTACTACTAAGTTATACCATTCCCTCAGTAGAATTATTTTATAGCCCTTATTTACTTGTTTTTGTGTTTTGAGATAGATCTTATTTTATAGTCTAGGCTGGTCTAAAATTCTCTATCTTTTTGCCTTAGCCTCTGGAGTGCTGGGATTACAAGTGTGTATCCTTACACACAGTTCTCAGTGTATTCTTTGGCTTTGGTTTTGATTTACTGGTGTAGAGTCTTGCTGTTTAGCCATGGTCTTCTAGCATCTTCAACTGCTAGAACTTGTAATCCTTTTCCTTTTACCTTCCAAGTGTTGGGTTTATATAATAGGCATGTACAGATTAATAGGCATATACTACTATAACTGGCTCTCAGTGCATTTTTTGGAGGGTTTTTTGAGACAGGGTTTCTCTATGTAGCCCTGGCTGTCCTGGAACTCACTCTGTAGACCAACCAGGCTGGCCTTGAACTCAGAAATCTGCCTGCCTCTGTCTTCCAAGTGCTGGGTATAAAGGCGTGTGCCACCACTGCCTGGATCTCAGTGCATTTTTATTGAGTGGAATTTCTCATGGGAACATTGAACATAATGAATGAAAATATAAATTTTAAAAATAAAAGTAGGGCTGGTGAGATGGCTCAGCGGGTAAGAGCACTTACCACTCTTCCGAAGGTATTGAGTTCAAATCCCAGTAACCACATCGTAGCTCACAACCACCCATAATGATATCTGACTCCCTCTTCTAGTGTGTCTGAAGACAGCTACAGTGTACTTATTTAAAATAATAAATAAATCTTTAAAAAAAATTGGTTTATCTCATTCACTGTATTATGCATTTCAATGTCATCTCCTTACAATTTAAAAATAAAATAAAATAAAAATAAAAATAAAAATAAAAATAAAAATAAAAATAAAAGTAGTGTGGGCTGTTGAGATGGCTTAGTAAAGGTAAAAGTTCTTGCTATCGGGCCCGACAGCTTGAGTTCGATCTCTGGTACCACATAGTGGAAGGAGAGAACTAGTTGCTATAAGATGTTCTCTGACCTTCACATACTCACTGTGGCATGTACTTGCTCATGTACACAGGCATGCCCAGACTCATAGATACACACACACACACACACACACACACACACATGCACATGTTAATTAATTATTTAAAAATATTTAGAAATGGTGGATAGTCAACCTTACTTTCATTTTGTGTTGATTTCAGTGGTATTCTTGTGCCCGGAGGCTTTGGAATCCGAGGAACATTGGGAAAACTCCAGGCAATTTCTTGGGCAAGGACAAAGAAGATTCCATTTCTGGGTAAAGTTTTTGTTTATTGATCCTATGAGTTTAAGGTTTTTTTTTTTTTTTTTTTCAGTGCTAGGAGTTGAACCTTAAGGGTAAATCCAAGGCAACTTTGCTCTTGGGCTACATCATCAGCCCTTATTCAGGTTTTTGACAGAAGGTAGGTGTCATACCTTAGTAGGGGTAATATTTAATAGATTTATTCTTGTGAAGGTGTGAACTTAGTTTTAAAAGTCAGGCACCAAATGGCTTACTACAGGGCTTATCAAACTGAACGCAGCTCCTAGCTTGGTCTTGTAAATAGTTTTGTTGTAACACATCCACCCAATTTGTTTTGCATATTGCTCATAATTGCACAGTTGGAGAAGATGCAATGACTTGTAAAACTTAGAATTAGTACTGAGTTTATAAGAAACACGTGTCTCCTGAATAGCAAAAAAACTGGAAGAAGTCTGTCTCATTAGTCTTCTTACCAGTCCTCTTAGCATTTCCAGCAAAAGCCATTCAACAGAACACTGTAATAACCTTTCTGTTTGAAAAAGATGTGTTTAAGCAGCGTGTGGTGGCGTACACCTTTAATCTCAGCACTCAAGAGGCACATAGATCTCTGAATTCAAGGCCAGCCTGGTCTATAAAGTGAGTGCCAAGATAGCCAGGGCTATACAGAGAAACCTTGTCTCAAACAAACAAACAAACAGACAAAAAGCAAAGAAAAAGAGTGCTCAAGTTGAAACTTTGTGTGTATATGTGTGGTACTGGGGAATCAAACCTAAAGCCTTGTGTATGCTAAAAAAGCAGTCTATCACCAAGCTACACCCACAGCTCTAAGTTGAAACTTATAATCATTTTAGAGAAGATAATACCAAAAGATCCACCTGTGCCACAGGAGCAGCTCTGTTAGAATTTGGTTAAACCAGGTCTTACTAGTATTTTTTTCTTAACGAATTGAGGTTTGACTGTCTTGCTGTGCTGTCTAGGCTGACTGTGAATTTCTTGGTTCAAGCTGTTCTCCTGCCTTAGCATCAGAAATTTTGGGGCTATATGCATATATCTTACAACTCTACCTTCCACAGAGACAGTCTTTTGAATGCTGGTGCTTAAATTTCAAAGCCTAGTTTCTGTAACAGTAAGGCCAGATAACATGGGACCTGGATGTGCTAAGGGCAGCTTTGCTGCTGGAGATTCAGGTAGGAGGGGCAGTCCCTCAGTCCGTTTCAGGTGTTTTGGTGGGCTGATGAACTGAAGGGCAGGTTTGCTGTCTTTTACTCTCTGAAGAGTATTAGATGCCAGGGTTTTTTTTCTTCCTATAATCTGCTTTTTCCTGGATACTCCAGACTCTTGGGACTCTTTTTCCAAAGAAAAACTAGGATACTTGCTTTGTTTTACCCTCACCTAAGCTCATTTGGGCCATTGTTATTTTTTAATGGGGTATTCAGGCTGGGGAGATGGCTCACTGGGCAACAAACATCCTGATTTGATCCCCAACACCCACATTAAAAGCTAGGTATGACTGCACATGCCTATAATCTTAACATTGTGTGGTGGGGTTGGTGCGGGGGAGGGGGGGAGGAGAGCAATCTGGGAGGATTGCTGGAGCTTGCTGGCCAGCTAGCCTAGCTGGATTGAGTTCTCAAGCTCCAGGTTCACGGAGAGACCCTGTGTCAAGGGAATAAGCTAGAAATTGATAATTCAGGACACCCAACTTATTTCTCTGACCTCTCCACTTGGGCATGCAACCTCACCCTGCATGTGCATATATACCATGTACATATACAAATAAAAAAGGCTCATGCACATTCGTTACTTCTCCATTGCTATGACAAAACAAGTCCTTGTTATCACCATCATGGTGAGGAAGCATGGCAGTAGGCAGGCAGACATGGCACTAGAGCAGCAGTTGAGAGCTCACATCTTGATCTGTAAGGAGGAAACAGAAGCTAATTCAGAACAGCAAGAGTCTTTTGAAACCTGTCAGAGCCTGCCTGCCTTAACTTTCTTGCAGCAAGGCACACCTTCGAGTCACTCACTAAACAGCCTCCAACTGGAGAACAAATACTTAAAGGTATAAGGCTATGGGGGCCATTCTTATTCAAACTATCACAGGACGTTTTCCTACAGTGTGTCTTCTGTAGCTAAGGCTGGCCTCAAAGTTGCTCTATAGCCAGGGATGACCTTGAACTCTCAATCCTCCTATCTTCACTTCCCTGCTGCTGGGATTACTGATAGGTACCTGCTTATGCCATATTGGGGAATGGAACCTGGAGTTTTGAGCATGCTAGGCAAGCACTCAGTCAGCTGAACTACAGCCCTAGCCCCTCACTGTTTTTCTTTTTAAGTCTCTCTCTAAACTCAGTTTCCCTCTAAACTTAGGTAAAGCTCCTGATATGATTTTCATTGTGCAGAATGTTTGCAAGCTGTTCTCGTGATCTCTCTCTCTCTCTCTCTCTCTCTCTCTCTCTCTCTCTCTCATATGTATGCTCTTTATTCTTTGAAAATATTTTTGTACAGTTAAAGGTATGTAAGTTTAATAAAGACAAAGTAACCAATAAGTGCCCTGTTTTGTTTTACCTGCATGTATGTCTGTGCACCACATGGATACCTGGTAGTCTCTGAGGTCAGAAGGCATCAGATTCTTTAGAACTAGAATTCCAGAGGGTTGTTAGTTGCCATGTGGGTGCTGGAAACTGAACCTGACTCTTAACTGCGGCACTATCTCTCCAACCTCAAGTGCTCTGTTTTATAGGTACAAGTTATATCTGATCTGTCAACATATAAAAGATATGTGAAATAGCCAGTGAAATTCTTTTTGCATTTCTGCTGTTTTGTTGTTGTTCGTTTTGTTTCTTGAAACAGGATTTCTCTGTGAAGGCCTGGACATCTTGAAACTCACTCTGTAGAACAGGCTGGCCTCAAACTCTCAAAGATCCCCCTACCTCTCTCTCCCAAGTGCTGGGATTAAAGGCATGCACCACTGTCACCTGGCCATTTCTACTGTCTTTATCTTTTCAAGCTTTTGTATATTGTATGTTGAAAATGTTTTTTTTCTTCTATCCCTATCCTCAAGTTAGCCTTGAATTTGCTATGTAGCTGAGGCTGGCTTTGGACTCCTCATCCTCCTGCCTGCACCTCCTATGTGTTAGGATTACAGGTATGCACTTCTGCTTCATAACATCATGTTTCTTTATGCCCTACCCATATGGAACTTTCTGACGTTTCTTGAGCACTCAGCCATTTTCTGCTTATCCTTTTCATCCTGGCATGCTGGTACATTGATGGCTTCTCCCTTTGCATCTCCTGGATCACATGTGTATTTGTCTGTATCAGCATCTGAAATGCTCATTGCTGTCTGTTTATAGGAGGGAGCTGGCCGGCTGCAGTGACGGTGGAGATTGGTGCACTATCTGTATGGCAGTGGGCCTCATCTTTATTTTTATTTGTTTATTTTTAAAGATTTATTTATTTATTTTATGTATGTGGGTACACTGTCTCTGTCTTTAGATGCCCCAGAAGAAGGCATTGGATCCCATTATAGATGGTTGTGAGCCATCATAAGGTTGCTGGGATTTGAACTCCAGACCACTGGAAGAGCACTGAGCCATCTCTCCAGCCCTTCATCTTTATTTTTTAAGATTTATTTTTATTTTCTGTGCTTGAGTATTTTGCCTGTGTGTGTTTCTGTGCAGCACATGCATGCAGTGTCTTTGGAGGCCAAAGAGGGCATTGGATGTTGGATCCTCTGGAATTGGAGTTAACAGACATTTTGTGAGCTGCCATGCTGGTGCTGATAACCTGGGTCCTCTGGAAGAGCAACGAATGCTCCTGACTTCTGAGCCACCTCTCTAACCCACCTCTGCTCGGTTTTGTTTCATTTCGTGTCTTCTCTGCTTTCTGTCATACGTCTGCCCACAGCATGGGTGCCAGCCTCTGCTGCTGCTTTGATCCCTGAGATCAGCAGCCCCACCTCCTTAGGTGGGCATCCTCAGACTAGCCAACCTCAGGCTGCCCCGTGACCAAAGCTATCTTTTGGTTGTGAAATCTCTAGGAGCTGGGATGTGAAATCTCAGCACAAGGAGACTTCCTCCCGAGGTGGGGGGTATTGCTAGACATGCTCTGAAAGACTCAAGGTCTTTGAAACAGCCCTGCAGCCTACATAGGTGCCTTGGTTCAAGAACAGCTACAGTAGATGGCATATTTGTCTTCTGGGAGCTTATCATTTCCCTGTCTGCCCTCCAGGTGCTTCTTGTTCACCTCTGAACCTTAGGTTGTTCCTTTAAAGTTTTAAGCTCTGTTACCTGCTGTACTTCTGGGAACTATTCTGGGTGCCAAGGAGATTGCAGGAAACAAAACAGGAAGTCTTCCTCTCTCAAGGTCTACATTCTTTTTTTGTTTTGTTTTTTGTTTTTTCAAAACAGGGTTTCTCTGTGTAGCCCTGGCTGTCCTGGAACTCACTCTGTAGACCAGGCTGGCCTTGAACTCAGAAATCCACCTGCCTCTGCCTCCCAAGTGCTGGGATTAAAGGCATGCGCCACCACTGCCCGGCTTTCAAGATCTGCATTCTATGAGTCTGCAGGGAAACACTTGAACACAAAGTGTCACTAGTTATACAAAACATGCTTGTGTGCTTCTCCTAATAGGAATTTGCCTTGGGATGCAGCTGGCAGTGATTGAGTTTGCAAGAAACTGCCTGAACTTGAAAGGTAAGTCCAAGGTTTCTAAGTACCATTTATTTAAAAGCAAGAATGTGTCAGCAATATTGGTAAATCACTAAACTATTTCTTTGTCCTTAGATGCTAATTCTACAGAATTTGAGCCAAACACTCCAGTCCCATTGGTAAGTGGCTTGGTCATCATCTTTCTGGGTCCATTTATTGTCATTATGTTTCAGTTCTTGTCTAAATCACTAAGGGGTAACTATTGTTTTCTCCTAGCAGTGCCAGAACTTTAAAAATTATATAAGAACTTATTATTACCTATTATTTTGGCTTCAAACTGATTTTTTCTCACTAGTCTATCTTGCCAGCTGTGCTTTGAAGAAACACTGTCCAGCCTAATTTGTCTTTGCAACAGTTTTCAAGCTTAATGTTTAGGAAAGGATTAAATTGACTGTGACAACAATTTATAACAGCTAATATAAATAAATGAGCTGTCCCATCTCTAGACTTGTCCCCAGTCTGCCTGTTTTCCACATTGGTGGCCATCTATTTTTCTAAAAGAAAAGTGACAACCATTGTGGTACTGGTCCTTATTTGTCAAGATAGTTATGGGGTAGAGAGATGGTCCAGTGGCTAAGAGTGCTTGCAACTCTTCCAGAGTTCCCAAGTTTGGTTCCCAGCATCCACATTAGGCATCTCATAGCCACCTAAAACTCCAGTTCTAAGGATCTGACACTTTCTTCTGGCCTTTGTCAACATCCATGTATGTTATGTACACAAACAAAAAATAAATAGTTGTGGTTTCATTTCTTTAAGACAAGATCTCATTATGTAGCCCTGGTTGGCTTGGAACTTGATATATAGACCTGTCCAGCCTTAAACTGTGAGATCCCTGCCTCTGTCTTTCAAGTGTCTGACTATAAGAGTTTTTCTTTTTCTTTTTCTCTTTCTTTTTCTTTTCTTTTTTTCCAAGACAGGGTTTCTCTGTGTAGACCTGGCTTTTCCGAGACAGGGTTTCTCTGTGTAGACCTGGCTATCCTGGAATACACTCTGTAGACCAGGCTGGCCTGGAACTCAGAAATCCACCTGCCTCTGCCTCACAAGCGCTAGGATTAAAGGTGTGCGCCACTACTGTCTGGTAGATCACTTTATCATTTAAACAAAATTCTAAGGCTTGGGTTGTAGCTCGGTTGGTGGAATGATTGTTCAGTATAGGCAAAACCTTGAGTTCCATCTCTACCAGTGGGTATCTTAGGCATGGTTGCGTATGTGTGTAATCTCAGCATTTAGGAGGAGGAGGAGGAGCAGCAGCAGGAGGAGGAGGAGTCAGGAAGATGAGAAGTTCAAGGTCCTCCTCAATTGTGTGGTTGGATCAGAGCCAGCCTGAACTACAGATCTTAAGACCCCGTCTCAAGAAATAAATATGCTTTAGCAGACATCAACCTCATCCCCTTTCTAGGTGATTTTTGATCTACCTTCTATATCTAGATTTGCCTGCTATAGTTAATTTGTATAATTAACTCTACTATGTGGCCTTTTGTGACTGGCTTCTTTCATTTGGCATAGCGTCTCCCACTCCAACCCCTGAGACAGGGTTTCTCTGTGTAGCCCTGGCTGTCCTGGAACTCACTCTGTAGACCAGACTGGCCTCGAACTCAGAGATCCGCCTGCCTCTGCCTCCCAAGTGCTGGGAATAAAGGTGTGCGCCACAATTCCCTGACTAGCATAACACTTTGAATGTGTATGTTGTAGCTTGTCTCACTAATTCATTTCTTATTATGGTTAATTACTGTTCTCTTGTGAAGATGTGCTTTTTTTCATCCATTCATCTACTGATGAATTTGGGTTGCTCCTACTTTTTCTCTACTGTGAATAATGTTTCTGTGAACATTCATATATGGGCGGGGTTTTTAAAATTTGTTTTTTGTTTTTGTACTTTGTTTTGGTTTGGTCATTTCACCTAGGAGTGGAATTCCTGGGTCATGTGATAACTATGCTTAGCTAGTGAAGAACCATCAGACTACCAAAGGGGCAACAACATACACAACAGCATTGTATGAATGAGGGCCTGACTTTCTGCATTCTCTGCAGCACTTGTTACTGTTTGTGTCTGTCCTCACAGCAACTCTAGTGGAGCTGAAATGGCTCTCCTCTGGGCTTTGATGTACACCCCGCCCTGCCCCATAGCTAATAATTGTTGGATATCTATCATGTGTGTAATGGCTACTTTTGTTCCTTCTTTAGAAAAATGTCTATTCACATTCAGGTTGTTTGTATTATTACTGTTTAGTTGTAAGAGTTCTCTGTATATTGTAGATGTAAGTTCCTTTTCACTGACATTTTGAGATAGATGATTTTTAATTTATTATTATTATTATTATTATTATTATTATTTTGTTGTATATGAGGTGCTAGATGTCACTAGTTCTGTCCTTAATTATGACATTAAAATTTCCTCCAAATATTAGCAAATGTTCCTTGGTAGGAGGACAGGGTAAACTGTCTCCATTAAGAATAATTGACTTTGGGCTTAAATGAAGGCTCAGCAGTTAAGATTGTATGCTGCAGGCCGGGTGTGGTGGCACATGCTTTTAATCTCATCATTTGGGAGACAGAGGCAGATGGATATCTGTGACTTGAGGCTAGCCTGATCTACACAGTGAGCTCCAGAACAACCAGGATCCTGTTTCAAAAACAAATGTGTACTGTTCTTACAGACGGCCGTAAGTTTGGATCTCAGGAGCCACAGCTGGCAGCTCACAACCACCTCAACTCCAGCTCCAGGTTATCCAACGCCTCTGACCTGCTCTCCTATACATACCTACACACAGACACATAATTCAAAATAACATAGTTACTGGTTTAGGGGAATCTAGTTCTATCTTACTCCTTTCTACTCCTTACTTTTCTCATCTCTCTGATGTGATTAATCCCCACTATAGCAGCTTAAGGGAGGAGTGTTGGTTGGTTTGTTTTTCAAATTAAGACAGGGTCTCATGCAACCAAGGATTCTGATTCTTTTGCTGTTACCTCCCAAGTGCTGGGATTCCAGGTATGTATCCTCACTTCTTTATGTAGTGTTTGGGATGGAACCCCAGGGCTTTGTGAAAGCTAGGGAAGTGCTCAACCAACTGAGTTAGTTACTTCTGAGCCTTGAGTGGTTTAATTTGCCTCACAGTTGGAGGATGTGTGTGTGTGTGTGTGTGTGTGTGTGTGTGTGTGTATCCCATCATGATAAACATGGTGCGACTGGTTCTTCTCCATGTTGGTAGGAGCATGAGGTACTTTGTCTTACCCTGTAGGCAGACAATAACAAGTGCCAAGCAGAGCTGGCCTATTAACCTTCATTCCATCTTAAACAGTCCAACATCTATCTGCCAACTAAACCCTTGTCCAAAGGGCTCCTCTGCTTTCCTAAACAGCACACCATAGCTGGGGAACAAGTGTTCAAACACACAAACATCTGGAACTGTGGTGTGCATTTCATACTTGAACTGTAACACTCCTCCTTTATAGCAACTATTTGTTCTTTTTTTCCTTTGTTCATTCCATTAAAAATGACATTTTATTTGAGCGTATGTGCATATGTGTCCCAGTTCATGTGTGTACTGTAGTAGAGACAACTTTCGTGGGATTTGGTTCTCTCTTTCCACCATACAAGTCTTGGGGGTAGAATTCTGATCATTAGCTTGGTGGCAAGCATCCTTATTCACTAGCCCATCTTGTTAGCCCCATCTTTCCACTTTAAACAATATAAACAGGGTCTGGAGGGATGATTCAACAGTGAAGAGCACCTGTTCTTGCAGAGGACCTAGGTTCAGTTCCCAGCATTTACATAGCAGCTCACAACCACCTATAACTCCAGTTTCAGGGGATCTGACTTCTCCTCTGGCCTTTGTGGGCCCTACATAGACATGGTACACTTATATACATGCGGGCAAAAGATTCATATACATGATAAAAATGAATCTCAAAGTTAATTAAAAATATAAACAAATGTGTTTGTCTATCTGTAACTTCTCCCCTTCTAAGATATACCATAGTACATTTTTTTTTCATTTTTTTTCTGACTTTTTTTTCTTAGTTTGGTATTATATGCTAGAGATCACCTCATGGAAGGATATAGAAATATTCATGCCGTTTTATAGCTTTCAATTCAAGCCATAATGAACCGTCACTTCCCAGCCAGATGGTACTTTTAAGCCTCATGCTCAGAAGGCCTCATATCAGCAAAAAAAAAAATTCCTTAGGAGGCTTTAATAGAAATGTGTTTCCTGAGTAATAGCTGCAGTGGCTCTGCCAGGAAAATGATGGCTTTTCTTTGTCAGGTGCCACTTTGGGATAAGAAGGGATTTTACCAGTAGGTGCCGCTATTAGACAGCTTTGTTGTGGTTAAGTCTTGGATGGCCACTTTTAACTCCTTACGTGTGTGTATGCATTAAAGAATAATTGACACACAGGGTAAAAACGTTAAGTCTACAGAACAGGTATAAAGGGATTTCATTTGTCTCATTTTCCTTTACTTCTCTTCCACAGAGGCAGCTACCTTTATTTTGTGCTGCTGTTATTCATTCGGGGATGCATGCACGCTGTGTGTGTCTGTGTGTGCATGTGCTTGTGTGTATACCTATCCAAATACATGGATGGACATATACTCTTTTGGGGGGGCAGACAGTGCAATGAATGGGACCTCAAGACACCATGTGTCCTAACCACTGGGCCGCACCCACAGCCACTTTAGCTAGCATCCTTGCTTGAGACACTGTTCCTATTTTGTACTGATTCACCTATCATTGTGTAAGGACCTTTTATGACTTGTCTAGCTGTGTGCACCTTGGGCATGAGAACATTTATTGCATTTATTGTATTGTGTTTATAGTCCTGTATTTAGGTTATGTACTTTCTTTTTTTAACCTGAAGTCACTCTACATTTTGACCTCTGTGTACAAATATGTTCTGTATCTACACATAAGCACATCTGTGGGATGAATCCATAGAAGGGAAATTGCTAAGTCAGAGGATGTGTGCATTTTACATTTCAATGGCTCCTATACACATAAGTGAGATGAGAACAATAAAACCTAATTGCTATTGAATGTCTTTATGTGCTGAGATCACTTTGCGGGAGAAAAATAGCCTTAAGAGCCAGCAGTTGTGCTGATGGCTGAAAGTCTTATTAAAGGGGGATGGAATCATAATGCAGCCAAGAGCACAATGCCTGAGGAGTGACTTTACTTGGGTAGATAGCAATTTCTTAGTGGGCATGGCCATTCTTGCTCTTCCAGGTAAAGAAAGTTAACATGTTGGAAACCAGGAGACTCTTAAGATATGTCTACTGCTACAGTCTATTTCATTTCATTGGTTGTCATGACCTCCCTACCTTTTTGGAATGCATGAGAAGTGCTATGGTTGCTTCCAAAATTGTCAGAGATATTATTATTCAGGATAGGCTCTTAACAGGTACATGTAAAAGGAGAAATAGATTTTTCTCTAAGGGCTACAGTATATGCTGAGTCCAAGAGTACCCAGGAAAGAGATCAAAAATTCATTATAATCATGCTGTTTCCTTGATTTATTCACAAAGACCTAATAGAACACTTTGTAGTGTTGCAGAATACTTTTGAATCTCTAGCAACTCTAGTCTCTTTTCTGCTTTAAAGTTGTCTCAGCTGCATTTAGAGGAGGCTTCTCAGGAACATAGCTGACTTTCATTCTGACTGTTATCCATCTGAGGGACTAGGTGTCAGAGAGCTCCCTGGTAGGCAGACAGACAGGAAAAGGAGCTTTAGGTAAATTAATGTACTTTTCACTTAAACATTTAAGATGGCTGACTTCTTGATTTTTTTTTTCCTCTATAAGACAAAGACTTGGCAGCCCTTTTGGTGGGGCTCCCAAATCTCCTGGGAGAGGTTGAGGCTTTATATAGTGGGAACCAGTCAGCTTTCTTTTCTTTGTCTGGATTATCCAATCTTCCATAATAGTCCAAACCAGCCAATTCTGAGAAAGAAAGGGAATCCCCAACATAAAAATGTCAGCTCTTCATACAAACTCAGATTCTGGATTCTGGATTCCTTCTCTCATTGGAGGCTCTGCTTTTCTATTTTTTTTTTTAAATTTTTTTTTTAGTTTTTAAGTCAGTGGAGAGAAAGAATCTATACCTGCAGTCTAGCCATGATAGCATCATTGGAATCACACCGAGGCAAAAGGATAGTGAGTTGGAGGCTTGTAGAGTATGTTCTAGGCTGTCCTCCATCATATAGTGAGACCCTCACTCAAAATAAAACAAAACCAAAAACCAAGCCAACAAAACCAGAATAACAAGGGAGATGGTGTAGCAGGTTAAAGCACTTGCCACCAAGCATGATGATCTGTTTGATTCCTAGAAGCCACATAGTGGAAGGAGAGAACAGATTCTTGGAAGATGCTCTTTGATGTCCATAGTCACTGTAGCACATGCATCCACCCACAAATACGTAAAAATGTAATAAAACATTATTAAAAAACAAACAAATATGTGAATTCATGTAAAATCTAACATCATGAAAGTGGAATGCATGTGCTGCCTTCAAAACATATACAAATATTCAGATGGTGGTATTGGTAAAAAACAGAGCGGGGAAGGGGCTGGAGAGATTGCTCAGCAGTGTTTCCTGCTCTTCCAGAGGACCCAAATTTTACCCATATTAGACATCTCACAACTGCCTGTTAATGCTAGCTCTAGGAGATGTAACTATCTCTTCTGTCCTCCATGGGTACCTACACATGCCATAGACACAGATGTACAGAAATACACATATTTTAAAAGTTTAAAGAAAAGTAGGGGATTAGAAGTGCTTTTCCTGTGAATTATTTTATTATTTTATGTGTACTAGTATCTTGACTGTATCTGTATCTCTGCACAGTGGGTATGCCTGGTGCCCCGGGAGGTTAAAAGAGGGCATTAGATCTCCTGAACCCAAGTTACAGATAATGGTGAACAGCCATGTGGGTGTTGGGAACTGAACCTGGATCCACTGCAAGAGCAGCAACTGTTGTTTGTTTTTTGTTTTGTTTTTTTTTGGTTTTTAAAGACAGGGTTTCTCTGTGTAGCCCTGGCTGTCCTGGAACTCACTCTGTAGACCAGGCTGGCCTTGAACTCAGAAATCTGCCTGCCTCTGCCTCCCAAGTGCTGGGTTTGAAGGCGTGCGCCACCACTGCGTGGTGCAACAACTGTTGTTAACTGCTGAACCATTTGTCCAGCCCCAGGTTAGAATTCTACTACTGAACCACTCATGGGATGGCTAGAAATGTTTTAACAAGATGCAAATGGACATTTGAGATGGTTGTATTTGATAATATTCTGATTGGAGTTCTTTATCATAGTTATGCCTTCATTTATCTCTTTCTAAGCTAGAAAGTTTCAGAGTTAAAAATAATTTGACATTTGATTTGTGAAATAGTTACAGTTAAAAGCTGATTCCTGTGAAGGGTAATTTGTGTTATGCATTAAACATAATGAATGCATTACATTTTTTTCTACCTTCAATTGAAGCACAGTTTGAGGTATTTCCTTTTACTTATTTTTCAACAACATTTGATGCTATGCAAATTAAGAGATTTTTTTTTGAAGTAAAAACAAGAACAAGACTCCAAGGAGCCAAACAATAACAAATCTCCTAAAAGACCACAACCCTTTAATCCTAGCACCTGGGAAGTAGAGACTGGAGGATCAGGAGTTTGAGGCCTGCTTGGGCTATATGAGACTCCGTGTCAAACGAACAAGTAAACAACCACCCAGGCAATCTACTCCAGAGTAACCTTTTAGGCAATTTATATTACTTGGGCATTTGATTTGCTTTTAGAACATGCACCTCACCCTGGCGCCACAGTGTCAGCCTCCTCTTCCTCCTCCTCCTCCTATCTTCCTCATCTTCTTCATAATGGACTGTGCTCTCAAACTGTGAGCCAGGAACCCTCCCTCCCTTCTCCCTTAAGTTGCTTTTGTCAGGCATGTTGTCACAACAAGAAAAGTAACTAAGACACTGATCTCGCAAATCCCCAGGTTGCCTGCAAGTGGAATTGTGTTGGTAGTTCATTTGCAATGCTGCATTGAGGACTCTAAAGTGGACAGCCCCAAACAGTGCTCTTCCCAAAGTATCTCCTCCCACCACCATTCAGTCATTTCTATTTAAAAAAAATCAAGTGGTTGAAATACTTATTTCTAAGGCATTTCCCACTGAGCTCAAGGTACAAAAGCCTGACGAATACATTAGCTTTAAAGCATTCATGGGAGTCAGTCATTTATTGTTAACATTATGGATTTCTCTTAAAACTCACTAATGGGTGCTCACTCCAAATTGCACTGGCCCCTTTCAGACAGTGGACTCTGTAAAGAGGTTGGGGATAGGGCACAGGAAAAGATGCCTTAGGCAGGGCCCATCATGACTGGAAGAAAAATGGTCCTTTTTAAAAAAAAGAACATGCAAAATTGTATTTAACATGTACAAAGTGAGTTTTGGTGTATATATACGTTATGAAATGATTGCTAAAGTCACACTAGCATCTACTAGCCATGCGGTTCAGTGAGTTTAGGAAAAGCATTTGAGACCTAGTCTCTTAACAAGTTTCAATTTTTTTTTAGTTGTTTGTTTTTTGAGATGGGGGCTCATGAATTCTTTGGCTGGCCTTGAATTCAGTAGTCAGCCAACTATGACCCTGAATTCCTGATCCTCCCTCTATCTCTGAAGTGCTGAGATTGTAGTTGACTGTGGCTGTGCTTGAATTCAATTACTTTTGTGTGTGTGTGGGGTGGGGTGGAGGTGGGGTGGGGCAAAGACATGAGCTTCCTTAATGGGGCTTGCTAGCTGCCAGCCTAGCTGCAAGTTCAGTGAGAGAACCTGTCTCAAAGGAACCAAGTGAATGATAGAACAGGGTGTCCTCTTCTACTGTCTGCATATACATGAATGGATGCATGCACACATACACATTCACATACACCATATATACATATGGTTCACTCAAATACATATACACAAAAGTAAATTTAAAACAAAGTAGATGGCTCCTGAAGAAGCAATCCAAATTTGGCTTCTGGCCTCCACAC
>JADRCD010041863.1:765-11439 GCA_019843815.1 Montemys delectorum | reverse complement strand
ACTATTGGATGACAATCAACAAATTTCTAATTCCTCATATTATTGGATTTCAATCAATTAGGATATGTTGGTAATATTAATTTTCATATTAAGATATTAAGAAAAAGTAATTGTCACTTCCTGTTGTTTTTGTTGTAAGAGGTGGAATTAGATTTGTGTGGATTTGTTGAAAGATTACCTTCTTGCCTCTTCTGGGGTGTAGTTTTGCTCCTTATGTTGATGTTTTCCATCTATTATCCTTTGTAGGGCTGGATTTGTAGAAAGATATTGTGTAAATTTTGTTTTGTCATGGAATATCTTGTTTTCTCCATCTATGGTAATTGAGAGTTTTGCTGGATATAGTAGCCTGGGCTGGCATTTGTGTTCTTGTAGGGTCTGTATGACATCTGCCCAGGATCTTCTGGCTTTCATAGTCTCTGGTAAGAAGTCTGGTGTAACTCTGATAGGCCTGCCTTTATATGTTACTTGACTTTTTTCCCTTACTGCTTTTAAAATTCTTTCTTTGTTTAGTGCATTTGGTGTTTTTATTATTACGTGTCGGGAGGAATTTCTTTTCTGTTCCAGTCTATTTGGGATTCCGTAGGCTTCTTGTATGTTCATGGGCATCTCTTTCTTTAGGTTAGGGAAGTTTTCTTCTATAATTTTGTTGAAGATATTTGCTGGCCCATTACATTGGGAATCTTCACTCTCTTCTATACCTATTATCCTTAGGTTTGGTCTTCTCATTGCATCCTGGATTTCCTGGATGTTTTGGGTTAGGAGCTTTTTGCTTTTTGCATTTTTTTGTCTGCTGTGTCAATGTTTTCTATGGTGTCTTCTGCCCCTGAGATTCTCTCTTCTATTTCTTGTATTCTGTTGGTGATGTTTGCATCTATGATTCCTGATTTCTTCCCTAGGTTTTGTATGGTCAGAGTTGTCTCTCTTTCTGTTTTCTTTATCGTTTCTATTTCCATTTTTAGATTCTGGATGGTTTTGCTCATTTCCTTCACCTGTTTTATTGTGTTTTCTTGATGATCTTTAAGGGATTTTTGTGTTTCCTCTTGAAGGACTTCTAGCTGCTTACCTGTGTTCTCTTGTATTCCTTTGAGGGTTCTATTTATGTCTTTCTTAAAGTCCTGTATCATCACCATGAGAAGTGATTTTATATCTGAATCTTGCGTTTCTGGTGTAATGGCGTGTTGAGGACTTGCTATGGTGGGAGAAGTAGGTTCTGATGATGCCAAGTGACCTTGGTTTGTGTTGTTTATTTTCTTACGCTCCCCCCCCCCCACCATCTGGATATCTCTAGTGCTACCTGCCTTTGCTAAATCTGACTGCAGCCTGTCCTTCCTGTGATCCTGGTTGTGTCATAACTCTTCAGAGTCAAGCTGTCTCTGTGATCCTGTGATTCTGGGATCCTGTGACCCTGGGCTTGTTAGAGCTCCTGGGAATGCAGCAGCTTCCTCTGGATGTTGTGGGACTGGCTGCAGAGCTTATGCCCAAGGTCTGCTCTGGACACCAGCCCAGACAGACAAGAAAGAACTCGAGACACTGGGCTGGTGGAGTTCCTATTATTTCTTTATACCTACTTCTACTAATTTGGGGGTTTGGCCTGTTTTTTTTTTTTTTTAATAATACTGTCTTTGTCTGTGGGCAGTGACTCATGGGTGGCATCTCAGATCTGGTCACTGTCCTGGCAAGAGGCATTTCTTCAGAGCTCTGATCTGATGGTGAATACTGACTCTGCCCTTGTGTACCTCTTGCCAATGTCCTGTATGACACTTAGAGTCTATATGCAAGTCCCCATGAAAGTTTGAATTTCGTCAAGTTTTCAGATCTGGTTTACAGTTTCTTTTTTTCTGTTTTCCTTTTTTTGGCTGTATCACATGAATTCTGTTGGTGAAGTTTCAGTGTACACTTCTAGAGCAGATAGAGTTCCCCTGATCCTGTGCTTTCTTAAGAACTACTGCAGCAACCTAAATCATTTTGAAATGGCATCTTGCTCCTCTTCTGCCTCTTGCTAGTTCTGAACATCCAGTACCAACAGGGACAGAGTTCTCCCTGGATTCTCCTTCTGCTTTTGCTACTGCTTCCATGAGTATGGCCTTCCTGCCTCCCCCCTCCCAGCTGTGCCCAGTGCCTCTTTTTCCATTTCCCCCGGATTATTTCCTGGAGATTCTGGAGGATCAAGACTGAGTATCATCTGCCATTTGGGGTTTTTCTGCTTTTTGACATAGACTCACTGAATACTGTTCTGAGATCTGTTTCCCAACATAAACATCTATTGCTATATATACTTTTACCAGTCAACATTGATTAAGTATATATATTGAGACAGGGTCTCACTATGTAGCTATCTCAGGCTGGCCTTGAGCTCACTTTTCTGATTCAGCCTTCTCAGTTATCATACCTAGTGATTTTCATTATTTGTTGTTGTTTTGTTTTGAGACAGGAATTCTCTGTGTAGTTTTGGATATCTTGGAGCTCATGCTGTAGATTAGGCTGCTCTCAAACTATCTGCCTGCCTCTGCTTCCTGACTGCTGGGATTAAAGGTATGTGCCACCACTGCCAACCTTTATATAGATGTAGTTCCCTACTCATTATGTAGACCAGATCGGACTTGAACTTGCAAAAATACCTCTGTCTTTCAAGTGTTGGGATTAAAGGCATGCACTACTATGCCTGGCTAATATTCAAATTCTTATTTGTATGGAGTTCAATTTTTTCCCAAGAACCACCTTTACTGGATTACTTTACAATATATTTCTTTCTAATCACATTTAAAAAACTGATTCTTTTTTTTTTAAAAGATTTTAAAAATATATTTACTATGTATGTAGTGTTCTGTCTACATGTATACCTACATACCAGAAGAGGGCAGCAGATCTCATTATAGGTGGTTATGATCTACCATGTGGTTTCTGGGAATTGAACTCATGAGCTCTGGAAGAGCAGCCAGTGTTCTTAACCACTGAGCCATCTCTCTGACTCCCACAATTTTTTCTATTGCCTTTCTATTATGGCATTTTAGTTTGATTACATTTTGGACAAAAAGAGCACACTACATTGTTTCAGTTCTTTTATATTTGCTTGTGTTTGTTTTATAGCACAGGCTATGGTTTAACTTGAGGAATAGTCCATATATACTTACAGAAATATATACTTCACTGGATGTGACATAGTTTCAGTACTTAGGAGTATGAGGCAGGAAGTGCAAGACTTAAGACCTTTTCTGAAACAAAACACATCTAATAAATATGCAAACAAAAGGCTGAGGATATATATCATGAACAAGCAGCACAAAATATATTCTACTGCTGTTGGGTCCATTGTCCTGTATATGTCAATTACATACCAGTAATTGATAGTGTTGATTGTTATCTCTTCTTGCTACTGATTTTCTTTCCTTTTTTTTGCTATATTTTACTAAGTGTTTCAGAAGTTTATAAAATATATTTTAAACATATTCCTCATTTCCCCCATCTCCTTCTCTTATCTACACTCTCATCCCTTCCTATCCCAATTTGAGATTACTTCCTTTTTTTCTTCTTTCCCCATCCATTCCAGATTGTGTTTCCCAGCTTGTGTTGGGAGTGGGGCCTTTCATAGTGTATGGCCACCCTACCAGGGTTCACAGAGGTCATATCATTAAAGAAAACTGACTTTGCCTCTCCCAGAAGTTATCAAGTGACAATTGGTCCCCAGTTAGTAGTGGGATTTCATGTCCACCATTCTTGCCTCTTCATTCTAGGATTTTGTCTGGCTGGAGCTTACATAATTCATTTTTCTTTTTTCTTTTTCAGAAACAATGGTGACTCAATAGCTGGGCACAACAACTAGAGTCCTAATCTTGTAACCCATATTAAATCTCCAGTGGCTTCAGGATTCACCATCTAATTTGGGAGACACTAGTAGCTACATCTTGTCCTCTCACTATCCCTGTTCAAAAAGCCCCTATCTCTCTCCTGCTTCCCCTCTTCCCCTATCTAACCCGGAAGTCCTGCCTACTTGCCCAGTGATTAGTTCCTCTATTCATTAGGGGATGGTTCACAAGAAGTAACCTGAGTATGCAACTCATTCCTCATTCCAGACAGCCCCTCCTGGGAAAGCAGAATTAACATCAAGATACAAGCAACATCAGGGCCATCCACAACACTTTCCCCTGTTCACTTAAAAGACTCTTTTTATCTCAGATATAAATTGGGCATAACTATTACCATTTTGTAATTTATAAAGTACAAGACCTAACACTCAGTCCATCATTTTTGTCAATAGAACAGAACACTCTGTCATCTGTCCTAACTTAAAAAACTTATAATTCTACACCTGACTTATGTCCTGGCTTTAGATAGTATACCATCTGAAAACCATCCTCTCTAGTCTGTTCTCTCAATGTAAATAGTCTGGGTTGGCTATGAGAATATACGTAGGCTTTCAACCTCACCAGAAATCCGAGAATGACCAACATTATCTGAACATATAGGAAGCCTAACACAGTTTCCAGAACTGAGACAAATTGTAGAGACAGCTGCCTACCTATACAGCCCCAGTAAGTCAGGAAGTTGTAGCATCAGTCTTCAGCCTTCTGGCCCAGGATCATCTGACAGACCTTGAAAAACAGGAATTATTAAAGGCTAGCTTATTCTGTCTTGGCAGAATAAGCTGTCCTAACCTGTAAATTGTGCCCTTTCAAGGATGGTACAGGTCTGCAGGAGAGATAGGCAATTTCTGCCCAGTGGCCACCTAGCTACAATGTACTACCTTACCTGGAGGTATAGATGCTCATCTGCTTCTTTGAATCCATGAATGGGGAGCTATAGGAGCATATTTGTCTCAACAACAAGTGAATAAATAACATTAAATTTCACATTCTGTAGATTTCCAACATTTTTGAAAACCAACTATATGTAAAGTAATCTGGACTGTTGTCCATTAACTACCTTCAGCTATTTCTAATTAAAATATATGAAAACACCCTAACAATAAACTCAGAGCCATGAATTGCTATTTGGCTCTTAACTCACAAGCGTAAACATCTCAGATCAGTTTTTATAATGGCATTTGTAGAAGGACTAGGTCCAAGCCTTGTACTTGTAAAGTTTTTCTATCAATAGAAGAAATTTATACTAATGAAATCTTGATTTTGTATCAAAATAAATTCTGTACCAAAATAAGAAATTATGACTTTAACTTAGTAACTATTGCAAAGATTTCTACCAAATGAGATTATGGCTACACAATCAATTCTAGCTATTTCTTCATTGTTACAATTATGACCATTTCTTTCTTTCTTCCTTCCTTCCTTCCTTCCTTCCTTTCTTTCTTTCTTATTTATTTATTTATTTATTTATTTTCCCCTTCCCTTCTTCCCCTTGCTCTGGCCCCGCTCACTCTGGGTCCCATTTGCTCCAGCCCAATTATGACCATTTCTAAATTCCCTAAAAAGGCAACTTTAGCATAACCACCTCCAGCTCCAAAGTTCAGGGAACTGGGATGACAACTCTTCATAACTTCTCAAGCTGAATATGGGCATTGAGATATCTTTGAAAGGGGGAAGGGAAGGGAAAATGGGAGAGTTGGTATGGCCTTCTTAAGGCCACACCAACTATTGTTTTAGTCTCTGTTGTCTGTGTCTTGATTGGATCCAGCTGAAAGTCCAAGACATCAGGAGTTCAAGCAGGTCAGTTCAGCATGTCTGACAATTGATCTCACCAAGGCTATATATTCTGTAGTCAACAAATCTCAAAACAAAATTTTAGTATCATCAAGATAACTTTTTTGTTTGATTTTCTAGAATCTAGTTCTTTGGGGGTCTCCTGCTATATCAAATCTGATCCTTATAGCTCTGGAAGATATCCAGAGCCTAATAACCTTTTCTAAAACCACAAAGACAAAACCTTTCTCACAAATCAGCAGATCCTTGAGCCAGTAACCAGAAAAACCTTTATTTTGACCTCTCTCCCAGAGGATTAATATAACCATAAAACTCAAAATCATACCCATTTTGAAAATTAAAATAATCCAAAACAAATGAAGTAAACTAAAATACTGTATGTGCCTATTCTTAGTTCTTTTCTATTTTTCCATGCAAGATAATAACCCAAAATTCCTGCAGAGTCCATGTTAGACAGAATTTGAGTATCCTGTAAGACTTGTTCGAGCAATATATCTTTTTTCTTAATTTTTTAATTTTTATTTTTTAGAGCATAGCTATCCTAACACAGCAGCCCCTGAACATTCTTTTTTTTATTAGATATTTTCTTTATTTACATCCCAGTTTCCCCTCAAAACAAAACAAAACAAAACAAAACAAAAAAACCAACAAGAACAAACCCCTGTTGCCTCCCACCTCCCCCTGCTTGCCACCCCACCCTCTCCCACTTATTGGCCCTGGCATTCCCCTACACTGGGGCACAGAACCTTCACAGGGCCAAGGGCTTCTCCTTCCATTGATGATTGACTTAGAGCAATATATCTTTATACCATCTTTAAAACAATTAATTCAAGTTTTCACTAATATCTGCCTATAGGAAGCAGGTAGTTTTCACTTCTTAAGCTCTCTGCCTAGAGCAACCATCCTGTTATACCATCTATCTGTTGGGCTGTCTACCTGGAGCCACAGACATTTATTTTATTAATATCTGTTATAATATCTATCTGTGATGCTCTCTACCTGGAGCCACAGACATTTATTAATTAATACCTGTTCATAGCAGGTAATTATCACTGTTCTCTCTACTTGGAGTCAGTGACTAATTTTCCCTATTCTAGTTCCGAACTGAGGGTGGAATTTCTCACATGATTAGGACAAAATCTGTATATAAATCTATCCTAAAAGCAAATAATCCCAATATTATAAATTCACAGTTAAATCAATATCTGCCCCAAGATGTAGGCAGCTTCCATTCTCCAGCTCTATGACTCAGAGCAGCCATATTGTCTCTTTACACAGCAGGGGACCTCAGAGCCCTCTTTCTTTGTTTCAAGCTTCCTGTGCTTGAGTCTACATGACTCACCCCAGCACCACCTTCTCTCACTTAGAAAATAAAACTCTACTCTCAGGCTAATCATCTTAAATTTCTAGTAGATTCTTGCCCCATGTTGGGTGCCACCTGTTATGGGAAATATTAAAAAATAATCCATGCTATTGCTGGCACATATTGATGGGCTGGCTAGCCGGCCGGTGGGCAATGGTCAGCCTGTTCTCATCTTGTGGAGACTCTCTGACTCAGAGCTCTAAAATCTCTCCATCCAGCTCACTAAATTTCCACTGGCAGGTAGCTATCACACCAGCTCTATGCTTCAAAATCCCCACGGCCTTTTGTGGTGCACTTCTGGCAAACCCATGCTTTGCTGCCATATTTTTTTCTCTGGCACCCAGTTGATCCATTTGTGAAGGAAAACACCACCCAAACTTAGTTCAGAAACAATGGAAACTCAATTATTGGGTACAACACCTAGAGTCCTAATCTTGTAAGCTATATTAAATCTAATTCCTCTGGTAGTGAATCTGCCAGGATTAGCCATCTAACTCAGGAAACACTAGTAGCTACATCTTATCTTCTCCCTATCCCTGTCCAAAAAGTGCTTGCACAATTCTTTTTTTTTTTTTTTTTTTTTTTTCCGAGTCAGGGTTTCTCTGTGTAGCTCTGGCTATCCTGGAACTCACTCTGTAGACCAGGCTGGCCTCAAACTCAGAAATCCACCTGCCTCTGCCTCTCAAGTGCTGGGATCAAAGGCATGTACCACCACTGCCTGGCACTTGCACAATTCTTATGCATGCTGTCACATCACTGTGAATCTACAAATACATCTGCCAGATTGTACCTGGAAAACACTGTTTTCTGGATGTTATCAACCACCTGTGGCTTTCAACCCTGTTTTCTGAAGAGATCACCAACCCCTGGGAGAACAGGTGTGATATGAATGTCTCACTGAGAGCTGAGCATTCTAAGTATTCTATTTGATACATGTTTACCAGTTGGGGATCTCTGTATTAATTGCCATCTACTGCAAGGAGAAAGCTTCTCTGATGGGGGTTGATCAATGCATTGATCTATGTGTATAGTAGTAAGTCATTAAGAGTTGTGTTAATGCTATGTCTATTTATCAGAATGATTCTTGGCCCATGCACGTGCATGTGCACACATACACACATACACACGCACACACAAATATAAATACAACCTGCTGAGTCTGTTTTTGTTCTTTGTGTATATGTGGTTTGAGGGCTAACCACTTCATATTGGATAATCAGTTAAGGGGCTCATCCCTGGGAGAGGTTAATTCTCACCTCCTTAAAAGTCATTAGATGCCTGTACCTCTTGGTCCAAGGATGAGACCACATGAGACTTTCCTCCTTCTTGTTAGCATGTTTATTGGTATTGTTATTATTCTTGTCTTACTTATATAGGCATTTTTTAATGAGTGTCTGTTTTGCAGCAGACTTCTTTGTATTCTAGCCCTTATAATTTTCTGTCCCCTCTTCTGTGATGTTCCTTGAGCTATAGATACAAGAACTGTGATGAAGATGTACCCATTGGTGCTGGGCTCTCTGTAATCTCTTGATCCCTGCATTGTATCCAGTTCTGGTTTTCTTTGATGATCTCCATTTGCTGCAAAGAGAAAGTTCTTTGAAGAGGTGGTAGCTACACTTAGCTGTGTGTATAGGGATAAGACTTAGAATGTAGTAAGGAATTATGTTGCCTTAGGAAAGTGACAGTAATAAATAGATTCTTTTCTAAAGTCCATGATCTCATTTGCCACAGGAAGTTGGCTAGGTTTCCAGTACCAGGCATGATTTTTATACTGTTGAGTGATGCTTAAATCAAATTAAACAGCTGTTGGTTACCACCAACACAATGAGTGCCAATTATTATACTCACAGGGATATTTGGCTCTGCTAGTGTTTGTGGTTCATAGGTATCATAGCTGGGTAGGATTACTCATTGCTTGCTTCCCTTTCTGGTCCCATGGAAGCTAGACTGTAGGAAGGAAGCTTTCAGATTAGATTCAACTAAAATCATCTTAAACCTTGTGTCCTGAGTGTATGGTGGCTTCAGCAATAGGGGCTTACTTTGAACCTCTGAGAGGCAACCAAGGACTACATCAATAGTCTGTATTGTTTTGGGAGTCACTTAGACTATCCTGACCAACCATTTGAAAGGAGGTTTCTTGTTCCTGACATCATGGATTTCGTTAGTCCATGGTTTTTGTAAGGAGTGTTTTCAGTGCAAGTGACATGATTTTCTTTTATATATAACATAATTTTATATAAATTATGAATATAAAATAACATGACTCCTTGAGGCTTTATCAAAACAGCCTTGGTTTATCTTCCCCCATCTCTTCCTCTCTTTCTGTATTGGCTGACCTCCCTCTTCTCCAGATGGCCCCCCCCTCCACATTTTTCCATTTCTTACTTCATACCATCTGTATCCTTCTATTCTTTTCTCAAGGGGTCCCCTCCCTCCATGCTCCTTTACATTTTTCTGTTTTCTGAGGTTACTCCATGTTGTATACTGACATCTGAAAATTTAGAGCTAAGAACCACTGATGAGAGAATTTTCTTTACCCTTCCTTTCTTCCTTCCTTCCTTCCTTCCTTCCTTCCTTCCTTCCTTCCTTCCTTCCTCCTTCCCTCCCTTCCTTCCTTCCTTCCTTCCTTCCTTCCTTCCTTCCTTCCTTTCTTCTTTCCTTTGTTTGTTCCTTCATTCCTTCATTCCTTTGTTCCTTCCTTCCTTTCTTTTGGGTTTTTGATACTGAGTTTCTTTAAGTAACCATGGCTGTCCTGCAACTCACTCTGTAGACCAGGCTGACCTTGAAACTAGACATCTGCCTGCCTCTCCCTCCTAAGTACTGGAATTAAAGACGTTGTGCCATCACCATCTGGCAAGAAAGTTTCTTATAATTTGGCACCTCTCATTCTCTTTTTGTTTTTATGACAGACTCTTTTGTGTAGCCTTCAAGTGGATATATAACTGAGGATGATTGTGAACTTCTTCCTGGTCCTGCTTCTACCTCCTAATTTCTGAGATTACAGGGATATGACACCATGCTTAGTTTATGTAGTTCTAGGGCTCTGTCCATGTTAGATAAGCACTTTGTCTACTGAACTACATCTTGGCTCCACAAATAATAAATTTGTTGAGTATTTAAGTAGCTGAGGCTGGCCTTGAACTCCTTTCTAATCTAATTCTGCCTCAGCCTGCCAAGTGCTGTGATGACAGATATGACAGATAGAGCCAATTGACTCTAAATTTTTGTTTCCTGATTGCATTTGATTTTGCCTCGCAGGTTGCTGCCTCACAGCATGGCAAACATGATGCCTGCAGGTTTAGCCCTCCTCTCTTCCCTCTCTCTTGCTAAACCATTAGACTATATTCCTAAAGCTAATCCCCGCGATCTATTCCCTTATTTGGCCACTTCCTTTTTTTTTTTTTTTTTTTTTTTTTTTTTTTTTTTTTTTTGCCTGAATGAAACTCCAAGGTCCAGCTATCAACACAGCAAGGATCAGCAAATCAGAATTCATATTTTGGCTATACTGGCTAACAGGTCCAATCAGGACTTACCAATTCATCATAACATAGACTTCGCCCTTTTTTCTCTTTAAAAAATCCATTCCTGCCAAAAAAAAAAAAAAAAAAAACATGCTGTCTGCCTCTGTCTGATCCAGAGGCCACACCCCTGTCCCAC
>JADRCD010041678.1:4963-15253 GCA_019843815.1 Montemys delectorum | reverse complement strand
GTGTATGTATGTATGTGTGTATGTATGTATGTGTGTGTGTGTGTGTGTGTGTGTGTGTGTGTGTTTGTGTGTGTGTGTACTTCTGGTGTGTATGTTTTAACTCAAGCTAATCACAAACCAAAAGATTATCATTATCATTTTATTACATTACTCTAGTTAAAGTGAATACATCAAAAGGAAAATGCATTTGGAAGTCCTTTGCATAAAGGTCTTTTGTTGGAAAGAAACATAGCTCCCTCCCTCCCCTAGTGTGTATAGAACAATTCAGGGCCATTCTGGCAGCTGGCCATGGCGTCCTTCCTGACTTTGGCAAGAACAGATGGTTTTGGGGTCTGTTGTTCACATTTGATTTCCATGTTACAAATTTTGAATGAAGTCTTTACTGAACCCTTTGTCCTGCAGTCTGTAGCTCTTCACATCAGGGGGCAGTTAGGCGCCGGTCCTGACATGCCAATTTGACACCCTAGTACTGCCCTTTATCCCAAACTTGGATTCCCCTCTCTCTAGCCCTCTGCTGGATGGAAGCAGTAAGTGTGGGTATACTGCCCTCCGGTGTCCAGCTCAGGGAGCTGCCGAAGGCTGGACTTCTGCATTCTAGGAACTCAGGCGAGAAAAATGCTTACATTGGCTTTCTGATCCGTGGGAACAGCCTCTTTGAACGTCAGAGCCTTACCATGAAAGCTCCTGAGATGTGAATGGTGCAGTGTTTAGATTTGAATGCTGGGAATGACTTTAATCTTAATATCACACCACCTTCCTCATTTCGCCCATATTTATTGAGCATCTACTATATATAATTTACTATATAAATTTTAATTCAGGATTTTTTTATTAGCCTATACTAAGTACACAGTGCCCTGGCGCAAAGCATATGACAATGAAAAAAAGAATGACAAAAATCCCCAAATTATACTGGGTGGAGGATGGGGACAATGAGGAGGCCCTTTTAAGAAGACACCAAGTTAGGAAGTAACAATAATGGCTGTCTTAAACTTACGGTAAGGCTCCGAAGAAAAGAAAACTTGGATCTCAAGAGAGATGTCATGTAGTAGTGATGCAATGATGAGAAAAAATAATTTCCAAGTGGTTTTGAGAAGTGAGGCTAGGGAGATAGAAAGGCCTGAAGTCTCCCAGCCCTTTTGTGGTGAACATCAGATTATAATACATCCTTCCTGATTCCAAAGCCAATATTCTTACCTCTGATATGAATCTAGGTAGAACAGCCCAAATCACCAATCAGCTGCTTCTGTATATCAGGCAGATAGCTCAACCAAAACCCAAACACAAATGACTGCCCTCTCATTGATGATCTGAATAGTGAATTATGTATCTGAAAAGTATCTTGTACGTAAAAGTTAGCAGTCACCCTTATGAGGGATTTTATTGTTTAAATATGCTATTCGATACTCTACTGTCTGGGCCTAGCTGGTTATGTGTGTTGGGGGAGGGGAGATACAATGGCTACATGCCTTAGCCACTGCATCTGATCACTGACTGCTCTCCCATCCTGTTGGCTGCTGCAGCAGGATGATGATGCCCCTGGTGTCTTCCTGGACTTCATTTTTGGGGCTAAGTAGAAGCTATCTTGATTTGCATCGAAAAGATCCAAGCCAGGAGAACTCTATGGAGGGATGGTTTCTTTTATTCAAATGACCATGGTGATGCTCTAAAGTCATCTCATTCAGAGACAAGGTCTACACCCTAGTCAACTGGAGCCCTCATGCACATGTCCGTGAGAACAGACATGCCCTTTGTTGAGAGCCCATTCCACCCGCGCTTTGCCATGCCTTTGCTCCTCTCAGCTTTTACTTCCCAACTTTCATTCTTTGCATGAGGCTATCTATAGTGTTCTTAGGACTTTTCTTCAGAAGAAAATAGCCTTTCCTTCATGCTTCCTTTTTGCATAGCAGTTCAAAGAGGAGCTGGGAGAATTTCTTCCATTTACCTTTAAGGGTTAACTGCACCATTATGTAATCCACTGTCATGCATAAATATAGGTTATATCTTTTTTTTTCTTAAATCAACATGCTTGAGGTTGAGGCTATAGAGATAAATATATTTTATATATTATAATCTCATACTCTTCACTATCTCAACCAATTTAGAGGACGACACCAGAGACAATAAAATCCGATATAATCCTGTGATCAGTTTTTACTAGGGCCTCTTTGAGTGTAATCAGTCTCCTGAGGAAAAAAAATCACCTCCTCTTCTGGTTTCTTTTAAAGCCTGCTCCCTATGGTTGGAGGAGGGGAAGAAGTTCTTTTTTACCTTTGGTGCCTCCTGTTTGCTAAATGTCATTTTCCTCCCCCCATGGCTTTCAACTTTATTCTCATTCTTTCTCTCCTTTCTGTCCTTACCTGGTAACTTAAGTGAGGCTTTTGTTTGTTTGTTTGAGTTTGGGAAGACCAGTTCCCACTTCTTCCCTGTCATTAGGCCAACTGACTCCTTGTTTCTGGGCTCCACTGGTTACTCTTACCTTTTCCTGAGCTCTGGGTAGGGGGCAGGGACAGGGCATCTGCACTCAGTGACCTCACTTTGTTGTCTGCCTTGGATCAGCACTATTTTGGAAATTAGCCTTGGGGAGATTTAAAAAAAGAAAAAAAACAGAATTCAACAAGCGTTCCCCAAATTTTAGCTGACTGAGAATTTTACCATTTTGGAAATTCTTCTACTCTCCGCTCTCATTTATTAAAGCTGAAGAAGAGGAAAATGATCCATTTGTGATAAATGATTTAAAATGATAATCACTTATGTTTGCACAGTATTTTTAAAATGCATTTAAATTCTTTTGAGGGGGGTGTGTGTGTGTTGCATCTACCATAGTACACGTGTGGAGAACAGAAAACAACCTGCAGGAGTTTTGATCTCTCCCTCCACATGCAGGCCCCAGAGATCAAACTCAGGGTTGTTGGGCTTGGCAACAAGTATCCTTAACCACTAAGCCATCTATCTTGCCAGCTCTTTAAAATTATTTTGATTTGTCTCATCCTTCTCCTGCAGCAACCTTAGGAGAGGGCTTAGAGCATCTCTGTTGGGTAACTAATCAGTGAGGTAGAGTCAGTTGAAGTCCTAGCAGACATTGAACCAGAAAATTTGCTTTCAGCCGGGTGGTGGTGGTGCACGCTTTTAATCCCAGCACTTGGGAGGCAGAGGCAGGTGGATTTCTGAGTTCGAGGCCAGCCTGGTCTACAGAGTGAGTTCCAGCACAGCCAGGGCTACACAGAGAAACTCTGTCTGGAAAGAACAAAAACAAAACAAAGCCACACCAAACAACTTCAGAAAAGAACTAGGAAGGGTTGTGCATCAGTTGCAAGGAGGAGTTAAATATCCACCGCAGGAGGTGACCTGTGGCACACCCCTTGGTTTGGTTCGCTTAGCACAATACCCGTATAGTTATCATAAGGCTCTTGACTTGGAACTTTTCTTAATGAAGAGGGATGGTCGGTTATGTTTAAAAATCCTGTTCGTGTTTTCACACATTCTGTATGAAATATGTGTTCTCTATTTTGGACAGGATTGTGTTAAAGACATGCATCTTTTCTTGATCTTTTGTCCCTGATGGTTTACTGTTAAGTTTGTAAACCAATCTATTTCATATTAGACTGTGTAGGCATAGGTATCAGTCTATGGCTAAAGACACTGACTGCCATATAGTCACAGTAAAACCTTGAGTCTCATGAACTGTAGTAGCCTTTGAAGAGGGAAAAAAACATGTTGGAATTTTAATTTCCTGAGAATGTCAACTTACTGTGCCTGTCAAGACATTAATCTGGAGCTAGTGTTTATTCACGGAATATTAGTATTACACACTTGATCAGACACACTTGGTCGTGTCATCTTATGACACAGTTATCCTTCAGGGGCATCACCAATCCTTGTATTCAGAGCCTCCTCTTGCTTTTTGATGAGGTAAGCCTATGTGTCAGTAAGAGATGAGTAATGTGAAAACTAGCACCTAGCCCTAAAGACCCATTCACTGGCGTCTTCTAGCATCTGATAAGAGTACATATTTGTCGGTCTGTCTCATCTCATTGGATTCTCTCAAAAAAGATCTTATGAAATTAACGAAAAGAGAGCCCATGAATTTGAAAGTGAGCAAGGAAAGGTATGTGGGAGAGTTTGGAGAGAGGAAAGGGAGGGGAGAGATGAATGTAATTATTGTACAATCTCAAAAAATGAAATAATTTTTTAACTCCCATGAAATAAATAATATGAGTTCCCATTCACAGAGGATTAGGAAGAAGAGGCCTGTTGAGAGGCAGGAGAACTTGGTAGTCACATAACCCTGTGTCCCTAAAACGTTACGGAGCTGAGACTTGGGACCCTGTTTTTTACCTAGCTCAAGAGCATACACGGCTATAGAGTTTCTTGCAGAAGCCCTGGAAGTGAGTTTATGAAAAAACTCAGGTCAGCTCTATCTTTGATGAACAGAGGGTAGGAGCCCAGCCCAAAAGAGGAAAGGAAACCCAGGCCTGGTGTGAATGCAAGGGAGGCCCCCTACAGGAAGGATCGCCAACCAAGTAAGTGCCTACACTTGGGAGATCTGCATTTTAAAAGGGACCCCTCAACATTTTCTACTCACTTGTTTCTTACAGGGAAGAAGCCAGTGGGTACTCCAAAACAAAATCAGAAGCAAAGCCCTTATGCAAAAAAAAAAAATAGTTTTCCATCATAGACAAACCCATAGAGAAATAGAGTAGTAGTAGCCTATGGCTGGAGGACAGTGTGCAGGTAATATAAAGTGACCACCGATGTGTACAGAATTTCTTTTGGAGGTGAATATGTTCTGGAATCTAATAGTGGCGATACTGCACATCTCTCTCTCTCTCTCTCTCTCTCTGTGTGTGTGTGTGTGTGTGTGTGTGTGTGTGTGAGAGAGAGAGAGAGAGAGAGAGAGAGAGAGAGAGAGAGAGAGAGAGAGCTTTAAAGAAGTAACATTTATGGTATGTGCATTATATGTCAACTTTTTAAGAACAGTGATGATTGAGTACCCTATCCCCTTCCCCTTTCACCTCCTTTTCTAGCCATTTCCTTAATGTCTGTGCCTTATGAAGAGTCTGCTGTTAAGGGAGAAAGCTCCTGGAAATGGAATGTCTGCTTAAAGTCTCCATATCCTTGGGGGTTCATAGTGCTCCGGGATGCCATTCGTGGCCTATGACCCTTGACTAAAGAACAGAGCTTTGAAATCAGCTCTGCCCAGGAGCTGGTCAGTATGGGCTTGTAGCTTCCAGTGCAGACTTTCAACTCCCTGATTACAAGTTTCCTATAAAAAGTGTGAGAGCCGGTTCCAGTTTGGGTTCCTTCTTCTCTGCAGGATACTAAGGGAAAGGCTGTTCTTTGCCTTATGAGAAATGTGACTAGTTAGAAGTGTAACTTCCCTCGAACAAGTTGATTTATCTTGAAGTACAGCAATTTGCTCCACGTGCGTTTTTCTGCAAGCACTAATCAATTCCAGGTCAGGATCAGTTAAAGCCAATTGATAGTGAGGTCTTAAAAAGGCTCAGCAGCTTTGGAACGTGAAATTTACTTGCTGTAAATTTGGAATAAGAGCATAAAGAATCACTTTCCAGCAGGATGATGAAAATTCATCATGTTCATTATGTGTTTCTTCAGAAGCACACTACATTAATTTTCCAGCTCAACTAAGTGGAGGATGGAGGGCTTCTCGTTACTAAAAAAACTTGCTCTGCTGTTGAGAAGGGCGCTCCAGTTCCGTTAATGAATCCAGTCTGCTCTGACTTGAGATGCTGTTTAATGCGTCCTAAAGTTCCAACATGGCTCAGTGTCATACAAACCAATCCCAGGTTTTCTCCCCTTAAAACAGAGGCCAGGGAGGTGTTTCTAAGACTTACTTTTGTTTTCTAAGGACTGAGTGCAATAGCTTATAATCAGCCCATGATTATCCGTGGTAGCAGAGGAGAACAGTGGTGTGCTTCCTCTTGGGTTAAAGTCTTTATCTTTTAGATATGTGCTGGGATGCATCCAAATGCATCCAAATGAAGGATAGAGGAAGACAAAGCAATCCAGCATCTCTTCCTTGAAGGCCCCTCCAGAAATCTCCTTCACTCTTGAGCATGTTGGAGAATGATAGCTTTACCCTCACCCCCCGCCCCCATAGAGGGGTCTTGTTCGAGATAGAATACAACATGCTTCCCTGTTTGATGGGCCTTCTGCTGAGCTGCAGAGAAGTTCAAAGGAAAAGCAAGGCAACGGAATGCTCGGACGCTGTGTCCTATCTGTTTTACTTCACTTTGCTGATAAGAACTTGAAAGCAACATCATTCCCCCAAGAATTACTGACACATGCTGGGCTTGTCATTCTAGCTGTAAGATGTACTTTCCATGCCATTTTAAAGAGCCCTCCCCAAAGAGCTTTGCAAATTATTTCTGGGCAGAATACTGCCTGATGCTTCCTGAAGAGCTGCTTGTGCTGTTGCAAACAGCAGCAGCTATTACATAACTTCTATGAAATGCTAGCTGAGAGTTCACATTGGGAAGCAGAGGTTACACTTAAGGTTTATACCTGTGCTTCCAGTACTTCTATGCCTGGGGTATTTAGATTTTTTTCCTTGGGCTTTTTCAACTATTTTGAGTCCTAGGACATCAGAACCCTGGACTCCTTTTTAGGCTTTGTTGGGGGGGGGCGCAGGATGGGGTACAGGGGGTGGTTTATGAAGCTGATATCCGTTAGGCTCACACAGGCCTTTTTGGTCACCTTCTCCCTATGACCCTTAGATACATGCCAAACTTGCATCTGTCCATCTGTATCCTTGCTGCCAAATGTTTTGAAAATCTATCTTCATATACATGATACCCAAAGTTGGAGCAGATTTCTGTCTGCAACCATGAGAGCTAAACAGAGAAATTTGTGTGATAGCCCTCCCGTCTAAATTCCACGGTCATTTTGTTCCTCTTTGTCAGTGGCAGTGACAAAAGGTGCAGAGGTATTAGAAATCTGATGGGAAAGGGGCGATCCAGCCTTCCTTTGTGTTAGAGTTTGAACAGACATGTGCAATCCATCAGGCAGTCATATATGACCCGGAACTTCACAGAGTCTGGTTCTGACTTGTTTTATGGTAAGGTCCTAGGAGGGGATAAGGAAGAGGAAATGCAGGAAATGAAAAGCATGAGGGAAGGAAAGGGGGAGGGAGGGGCAGACATGTGGATTAGGAAATTTGAAGAGACATCCTGAGAGGACAAATGTGTCTGTGAGTTAAAACAGGGGCCAGGTGTGGGGTGCAAGCCTGCAATCCCAGCTACTGGAAGCCCCGAAGCAGGCACAATACAAGTTGATTCAAGATGGCCTTGAAAACACAGTGAGACTCGTCTAAAGGTAAAAATATTAAGAAAGTGCTAGAGGCATAACTCAATGAAAGACTGTGTAGCATGCTTAAAACTCCAGGCTTAATCCCTAACAATGCATTGTATGTTTATGCTGTGCTAGAGAAAGTGCTAGAGGTATAACTCAACAAAAGACTGTGTAGTATGCTTAAAACTCCAGGCTTAATCCCTAACAGTGCAGACACACACACACACACACACACACACACACACACACAATCTACTCACACATTAGTATAGTATTTGGCCCAGAGCAGCAGTTACTGATCCTAGCAGTGCTGTGGTTTAGCTAAGAGGTTGATTCAGGTGGTAACGTCGCCCATCCATCCTCTCCTAGAAAGAAATAGCTTTGGCTCTTTCCTTGGCCTTGTCCAGTGCCCTCACTACCAACTTGCCTACCAGCTATATTTCATCAGATTTCCACTTCTTCAGTTTAGTTCATCTGTGGCAAAAGCATTGTCTTTGAAATATTTTTCAACAAGTCAGTGAGTGCGAGGCAATTCCCCAGAGCTTGAGATGATGAGAAAATGAAAGTTAATATTTGGGATAAGCCACAACGGAAAAGTTCTCTGCTGCTCAATAGGACTCTACTATAGTCATACAAAACCAGAATTTATTTGGAGCTTTGTTTTTGGAAGTCTTTAATTGAAGTACTCAGGTCTGCTGCTTTCTTTGCCTGTGAGCTAACAATTGCATAGGTAGGCTGTGCAGAAGTTGATCCAGTTGGTACTACTACCCATTCATCTTCTACTAGAAAGAAAACAACAGAACCTGCTTCATTCTTAAGGAACCAGCATTCTGACCAGTAGCTACCCTGAGTCTGCAGGGCCAGCCTTGTGAAAGCAAGTGGGTTGCTTTGGCAATTATTGTGAGACTAACTAGCTTAAACTCAAAATTAGCTCAAGACCATGTTTCCAAGGCCACCAGTAACGACCCATCTCTGAGAGAAGGTAAATATTTAGAGTATAAATTTTCTCTATTAACTGCTATAAGACAGAAAGGCAATTAGAATGAGATTTACTCAGGTCTTCTAAAAGTAAAGGGAAATAGTTATAGCAGGGACAGTTTAAAAAAAATCAAATATTACTACAAATATTTCTTAAGGTTAAAGAGTAATGGACTGTGCTGTTGAATAGTTAGAAAGCTATAAATAAGTCCTAACCTCCCAATAACATTCTCTCCAGTCCCACCTTCTTAAGATTAGAAAAATGTAGTGGCTCATCACAGCTCATGAGATCGAGACTGAATTCTCTAGCATTGCATCTAAGTTCCTGCCCAGCCTGGCCCCAGCCTCCTTTTCCATATGGTCTCCATAGCCATTTTATTTCATCCACCCATATGGCATTTATAGAGAGACACCATGTGTAAGACATTGCTAGGTGTATTGTGATCTAACACTACATTACTCCCTTTTGGTAGGGGCTTTATTAGTTCCCCATGGCCCTACTTGGGCCCCATTAAAAAAAAATTATGAGGTGCTGAGTGTCTGGCAATGATTGTAGAAATGGCCTGGGGGAAAATTGGACACGGATATGGTGGGAGAAGGAAGAAAGACATTCAACAGCAAAATTGATAGGTACAAATCACTCTGTATTTTTCAGTGAATTTCCAGCTCCCACAAACTTAGTGAAAACCAGGCAAACTGAAATTGGGTAAACTGTGTGATATATTAACACAATAAAACATCACATTACATGGAAATGTGTATGTGAAATAATGTAAGTAGTAACATTTAATTAACATAACTGAAATGCTTGTTAGGTGGCTGAGCATTTCATATGCATGGATATGATGTATGTGTGTAACATATGTTTACAAATGGAACCATCACATCAAAACTCTAATGACTATGGACAATTTTTGACCCAGTGTTACAGGTAGACATAACAAACAGCAGAATGGTTAAGAGTCAAGGTCACATATTTAACACATAGTAGAGTCACAATTTGAAATGTTATATGTTCCCGATTCTGTGCTCTTTACGATACATCTGCAGGACGAAATACCAAAATGTGTGTGAATTTAGCTAACTACATATAAGTACATTCTTAAAAACAATTCACTGTGATACAAATAAACTGAGTCAGGAATTAATGTAATAGCTTTAGGTAAAACACTTGGCCTGCTTAGCAATTGTTTTGTCATCAGTAAACCCTTTCCTTGCTTTACAGCTACCTTTTGAATGATTTAAGGAGATGATGTTACCACATTCCTTGTGATGTCCTTTGATAATGAGCATGTTTTTCAAAATACCAACCATAATTGTTAACCATATTTCTAGGAGTTAGAAAAGTAAATGCAGAACATATGTGAATTGGTAACCTCTTCTGTGGTTGTCTAAGGTATTTTATGGTCTTCAAATCTGGCTGGGTTGCAACATAATAAGAAATATCCTTGATTTTTAGAAGGAAGAATAAACAAGCAGATTATGCTAGTTTGATGTTATGGAAACAAGTTAATCGCTGGAGTAACTAGAAGTTTTATCCTTAAAAATTAATGGTGTTCAATATGAACCATTCATGATATCTATCTAGCATCCCCTCTGACTTTCATCGCTTTGCTTATTCCTTAATCCATTAATTTAGCTTAATGATTTTCCATATCCTCTATAGTTATATTTTGCTATACCAGTTGAAAGCCCAAAATACAGTTGATGATCACTAATGCTAACAACAGTGCACATGGGAGTTCTGTGCATCATTAGGGAAGGACCCACATATGCCTGAGAAGGGTTCTGTGAAGGACTGGGATTTGTGGAATGTTTTGTGTCATTACTCAGAAGGCCAAGAGTGGACGGACGCCAGCCATTTTCTTGCTACTCTGGTGTAACAAGATTTTTTTTGAGGAAGTTTCCCTTGGAAATAACAATGAATTTTGCTTACCATATTATTCCAGTTCACACACACACACACACACACACACACACACACACACACACACACACACC
>JADRCD010041650.1:1265-13443 GCA_019843815.1 Montemys delectorum | reverse complement strand
AAAAACAAAAAAAAAAAAAAAAAAAAAAAGAAAGAAAACATGGAAAAATCAAGATGAGGTTGGGCTGTAAGATCCTTCCTTCTTGGCTAGCTTTCATGGTGCTGGAAGTTGTCATTTAGACTGTTGAGGGAGAATTCTCACCAAAAGTTCTGCTCAATTATAAAGCTTGTGTGTTCTAGTATCAATATATCAGGCAAGATATATCCACATGTAAAATTGTGACATAACTCTTATGGGTGCAACCAATTGTTTTCTCATTAGAAAAAAGTTTAAGGCCTAATCCAGCCAGGGGAACTCATGTTTAACACTTCAAGTCACTGTAAGTCAAAGAGCTCATAAACATGGTAGGGATACCACTGCTATTGTTTTGTTAAATAGATATGATATGTTAAATTGTCTTCTCAGCTTTTGTATTTATGACCATCGATTACTGCTTCTGTCTTCTGTCAGTAATGAAGGAAAAATTATTAGAGGCAATGCATTATAGAGATTAATAACTGATCAGTCACCTGGGAATATGTGACTTCTTATGGCTAGTAGCCCAGAACTCAGCTATAAGTAGAAGAGGATAATCAGATACCTGTATTATTCCCCCTGAGAGTCAGGGAATATTTTAGAATAGGCAGAAAAAATAGCCAGAGGAAGGGATGGGATATTGTGCAGCTCTCTCCTACTAGAAGGAGGATCTTAAGACTTAGATAATTAATAGAGGTTATAAGGTGCAGGAAGCTCCTGAAACTTACAGGATTCATAGGGGTTCTCCCCAAGGTCATAAACCAGCAAACAACTACTGAGCAGAGAATGGTTGTCTAAGTTGCCAGTACGATGTGGAAGGAGCTCCTGGGATCTAGTTTCTGTGAATTGTGGTACAACTACTTTTGAGCAAGTCATTGATTCACCAAGATAGAGATTTGGGTAGAAATATTTCTTTGTTCTCTCATCGATGTCCTATGTGGAGTGAATACACATTCATTTTTATTTCCTAAAAAGTCACACAACAGTGGCTCACAAAGGGAAGTTCTAAAAAGGGGCCCTACTTTTGTAAGGAGCTTGTCTCTTCACACTAGCTTACCATGGTATTTATCAAATTATTAAAATTAACTTTTCCCAGGTACTAACTCACCTGTGGCATTTATCGACTTTTTAAAATGGCTTAACTGAACTCTTTTACTAGCTTCTCTGTCTCTTGGAGATGTCTGCCCTGGTAAGTGCTATTTAAACCCCCACTTAAGCAATAGGTTCTCCCTGCAGGAACTTGTTATTAACTAGATTTTGGGTTATTTGGTTGACCTATGACCACATTTCTCAGATGAGTTTAAACACACTTATTCATGTGAAGTTTGTCTTCATTTGTGTGTCCCCTTTCACCTACCCCAACCCTGTGCAAGGGCAGTGCTTTGCTTCCTGAGCTGACAAAGGAAGTCCGTCCCTCAGCCTTGAACACGCAGAAAGAGCCGCACTCTCAGCCAGAGATGTGATCCTGAGCTGCTGGCCCTCTTTCCTGGAGAGACGACCTATGTAAACTGTTTCACAAGGCCTGCTCTTGTTTGGAGAGGCACATCTGCATGGAGTTGAGCTTGCCAAGAAACCCCAAGCTGCTCAGCCAGTCTCCAGAGCATGGCAAGATTCCCATTTCTCACACTGGAAAGGACTTTGGAAAATAGGAATGAGGACTAAGCTGTGCTTTAGCCTGGGCTTTGTATCCCCCAACATGAGAGGAGCCAGCTGGGGGTGTCATGGTTGGAATGGAACCTCAGCAGAACCCAAATCCTAGGCATTGGGATTGCTAGTGTAAGCCATGCTCTCAGTATGCCAGTGTGGTGTGCAGCACCCAGAGCTGGAAGCTCACTGGACCAGGGCTTGGAATAATGGCTCCAGAGTGGAAGTAAAAACTTCTTGTTTTAAACCAGGCCATATATTCCCTTGGCATAGCTGTTCTAGGAAATGATAGACCAGTTTTATTTAAGGACACTTATGGACCTTGGGATGTGTCTAGATAAGGACTTTATTCTTACCTGAGGGAAGTGAATACATCTGTTGCTGAAGGACAAGTCAGCCCTCCCTCCTCCCTCCAGGACCCACGGAGAGTAGAATCCAGGTACCGTGGAGATGCCCCTTCCATTGAATGAGCTTGTCCATTCTGCACTGACAGTCAACCACAGGTTGTTTACCTTTGGTACCTGGATTTACAGCTCCTATCATTCTGGAGGCCAGGAGTAGAACTTGAGGTAGTGGCAGGGCCAGTTCTTCCTAAGGGCATGAGGAAGAAGTGTTTCAGACCTCTCTCTCTCTGTGTGTCTCTCCTTTGTCTTGGCATTGCCTTCATCCTCTGTGCAAATACTTCCATGTTCAATATTCTCCTTGTTGTAAAGACCCAGTCTAGTCCAGCATTGCCTTATGTTAACCAGTTTCCTTTGTACAGCATTGTTTCCAAATAAGGTGCTTTGCTGAGGTCCTAGAGGTTAGGAGCACATGTCACCTTAGAGGCTGGCCACAATTCCTCCTATACCATTCCTTATGTTAGACATGGGCTATGGAGACCTGAAGAAAAAAAAGGAAGTAGGTGACGAACATTTCACCACTGATACTCATCGAGGGCCAGCCAACCGCACCATCTGCAACTAAAGCTGTTGATTGAATCTAGCCTGATTCTTGGTCATGGGAAGTTGCCATTGTAAGGAGTTGACCTCTTAGTGACAACCTCCCCAGAAAAGAGTCCCACTGGAGGCACACTGATTTCTGAGGAACAGGAGAGAAGGTGACGCCTTGAAATCAGACGGAGCTGCATGCAGGCTGGGTGGGAGACTAAACAGAGCCTGCATTACAAGCCAGGAAACGGTCTAGCTGTATTCCAAAGCTGGGGCCCTTCGTTACTCAGAGGCCCGCGGCACTGCAGAGGTGGGGAAGGAGAAAACAGGTAGAAGTGAATTTGGGGAAGGAGCTTGTTCCTCTGGACCACAGGGGCTGTAGGTGCCATATTTAGGTTAAAGGAAGCACGTGCAGGGATTAGAACTGTGTGCCTAGCTTGTTCTTCCTTAATTTGAAGAGGACAGCTCTTAAAGTTGGTGACACATGGTGGGCAAAGAGGCCCACAAAGCCCTTCCTCAGTCTCAGACTTCATGGCTTTATCATGGCTCCATGCTCAGCACAGAGGAACGCCATCTGTCACTTTCTGTTTCGATTTGTTGCATCAGGTTCTCCCTCCGTGGAAGTGCTGGCTTAGGGCTGGGTTGGTAGATCTTGTCTCATCCTAATCGGGGGTCAGTGTTTGAGAAAAACAGGAAGAGAAAGAAACAAAGAAAGAAAGAAGGGAGAGAGGACAGAGACTGTAAGACAATGCATGCATGTGTGAACAGCACGACAGACATCTGGCAGCTTCCCCTCCTACATGGTGACCTGCATATGGGATGCTTGGCATATCAGGGGCAAAAAAAAAAAAAAAAAAAAAAAAATGTCACATGGGCTCCAAATCTCAGCTGCCTAAGGCATCCGACACACAGACTTAGTGAATCCCCTGGGGCTTGTTTCTATCATGTGCCTTGCTTTCCCCCACCCGCTGTTGTTGCTGGTTTGTGGTGCTGGAAATGGTATTGAGTGCTGTCTCTCTGAGTTACACCCTAGCCCTGAATCAGACTACAGTGTGCTTCCATAGACATTGCTGGCGATGTTATATGTCTGTGAGGAACAGATCCTTATGGCCATGTCCGACCAGGGCCAACCCAGTAGTGAGTCTCCCTTGTCTTTGGCCTTTTTCTTTTTTCCTGCTTTAGACAGCAATTATCAGATCTCTCCATGGTGCTGCCTATAAGCACAAATCCTTTCTTCTTCCACTGGTACCCTTCAGATATTATTTCCTGTAGGGAGGGAGGCCACAGAAAGCCTCATTCCCTCTCTCTCCCTGTACTGGCTGGTTTTGTGTCAACTTGACACAAGGTAAGGGTCTTCAGAGAAGAAAGAGCTTCAGTTGAGGGAATGCCCCCATGAGATTCAGCTGTCAGCCATTTTCTCAATTAGTAATCAATGAGAGAGGGCCCAGCCCATTGTGGATGTGCCATCCCTGGGCTAGTGGTCCTGGGTTTTATAAGACAGCAGATACAGAAAGCCAGGGGGAAGCAAGCCAGCAAGCAGCTTGGACATTGGTTGGCAAGCTATTGCCTCTCAGGGTCCTACGTTTGCTTTCACCGTGGCTCTCTGTAAGCCATGCAGTGTTGATGGGGGTTCAGAGCCCTTGGGGACACAAGTGGATAGCAGGGGGAGACTCTGAGATATTGCTTAGACCACATGAAGATCCAAGACCTTGACTCATGAGAAACTTGGCCCATGGCAAGTGAGCTCGGCTGCCTGTTGTTCCCTTGTTAGAGCACCCACTTTTCTCACTGGGAGGCATTGCATTCATGCCTTTGAATATTGCACAGCTCTGTTTCCAGACTGAGCCTTGGTTGTGATATGGATGTCTGGCTTGCCTGAGCATGCATGCAAGCCTACACAACCCTGTTCCAGAGCTCCTGTAGACCTATGCTCTCTGCTAGTCTCCATGAAGCCAGGGGCTTGGGAAAAGATGGGAAGGGTTTTCTATTTATATCTCCAGTTAAGTCCCAGCTGCATAGCTAGGATACTGTGGTAGGAATTTTCCATGAGCGTGGAGAAGGCTGTTTTTGTTTTTTTTTCCATGGCTAGAAAAAGCACATCTGAGCGCACATCTGAGTGCACTTGTTCTGGGGTTCCAGGCATGTGCAGCTGGGTCAAGATCAAGCCAGGGAATCATCTCTTCTCTAGAGGAGCATGCAATGGAGTTCTTGCCACTCCTCAGCCACCTTCACTCAGGCGCAGAGAGGGAGCCTGGGTTTGGCTGGAGGCATTCAGAGGGCTATGAACAGGTCAATAGCCTACCTGTCTAAAGACCCTCTCCAAGAGCTGAGGGGGAATTTTTTCTTGGGTCTGAATTTCCTGGACAAGGAGTAGGGTGGGGGTTGTCTATTCCACAAAGCTTCTGTTCACTCAAATTTAAGATCCTGATTCGGAAAGGTACACATGATTTGAGGGGCGACGACTGAAGTTGCCTGGAGGCGTTTATTTACTGTAATGTTTGCTCTTTGTGTTAGGTAGAAGTTACTCCTTTAGGGAGTTATGCAGCTTTGAAGGAAGTATCTTGATCTTGGTGCCAGGGTATCCTGAGAATTTCCTGCAACATATGGGATTATGGGAATGTGATTCCATATATTTTGCACTATTGTATAAAATAGTTGTAAAGGGGTGGGTGGTTTAAAAGAATTGTATTCACTGCCCTGGCACACATAGTATTCCCTGAATCCAGGAGAATCCCAACCCATGATAGTTCCATTTAGTGTGACCAGTCTCCCTTTTCCTTAATTGCTAGAAACTGTCTTTGAGACGTAAGACAATTGTTCCCCACAATTGTGTGCACCATGATACCTTTGTGACAGAGCGCAAGCCCTGTACTGTGTTGTGCTTTGGTGGCCGAGGGTAATTTGTTCCCAGAGTTTCTGCAGATATCAAAGCCTGCAGATGCTCAAATCTCTTACATAGAAGGGACCAGTGTTTACATATAAACTATGCCTTCCTTCCGTATATGTTAAATCATCTCCAGAATATTTTTGACACTTAATAGGGTGTAAATGATATGCACATAGTTGCTATACTGTTTAATTATGGAATGATGGGAAGGAAAATGTCTATCTATGTTTAGTAAACACGTCGTTCCCTCCCCTCCCCGCCTTGTCATCCTTGTGCATTGGATGCCTCTTGGCCTTATAAACAAAAATGCACTCAGGTGTTACCTCCCTATATTTGGTGGAATCCGAGGGTGGGGAGCTCAGGAATATAAAGTGACTAAAACTTACTGAATGCTATCATATGGTGGACACTGGGCCAAGGGTTTTGCCGAAGTCATCTTACTTTGCAGAATTACAACAAGTCACTGTTACTAATCCCCACGAGAGCTGTGGAAACTGGCGCAAAATTGATCTCACTAAGAGGAACTATCACGGGCTGGGATCCTCCTGGATTCGGGGAAGATTATGGGTGCCAGAGCAGGGAATACAATACAATAGTGCAAAATACCTGGGATCGAATTCCCACGATACCGTAGACAGGACAAGTAGTCCAAGGTCACACAGCGGTTACTAAGGAAATAGCAGAGCCAGGATCATACTTATGCTTGGTCCTCTCTGTTAGCCGCCCTAGAGTGACAGAGCTCAGTGCTCACAGGAGGTACTGACAGGCTAGGTGTGATGCAGACTGATGCTGGCCATCTTGAAGGGAGAGGTCATCAGTCAGACTCCAAGGGATGTGCAAGGGAGTATAGAACACAGGCACATGACAAAACCAGATGATGTGTGGGGCTGGGAGGAAGGGATTCCGGGATCGGATTACCCAAATGTAAAAGCTAGTACTCAGATTGTGCCTCTGCACACAGCCAGGGAAGGCATGCTGGGGGAGACACGCTGGGAGGCGACAGGAGTCTTTTGAAGCTGTGTGTTTGATGTTGCATTTTGGCCTGCGGGGGCTGTGGAGCTATGAACATCTGCCTGCCACCTCCTTCCGTTTATGAAAGGCAGTATCATTCTCCGTTCTCAGAGTCAGAGGGCTGCTTGCCCAGGGCTTTTGACCCGGCTCCAGATTTCTCTGTATGCTCTGTTCGGGGTCCAGGTGGAAACATTGAGCAAAACAGGACTATTGTTTTTCTATAGAAATCTGAACAAGAAACTAATTGTACAATCGGAAAACAGGAAGAGAAATGCAGAGTTCAAGGCCACGGGCAGAAGCAGTTGTCCTGGGCTGTCTTGGCCAGGACATCTGAGACATCAGGAATGCACGACGTCTCCTCCTTAGCTCCAGGGAACCCTGTCAGAAATGAAGTCACAAGCCCAGAGCAGTAAGAGATAGAGAGGGAATGGCTTCGATCAACTGTGGGCTTCCACGTTATATGGGCACAAAACCCTTGCTGGGGAGGCACATGAGCTCTGCACTGACTTTATATGGGTGAATTCAAACGAGCCATGACCAGGTGGGACCACTGCTCTTGATAGTCAAGCTACGGTTTTAAACTGTTCACATGCTTTATTTCTTTACTAGCGATTATGGGTTTGGAGAGGAGGAAGTCAACTTTGGACTGATCCAAATTGATCCAGGGTGCCCAGGAAAAGCATGAATCCTGCCATGCCAGAACCAGGTTAGGATGTAATTGGACCAGACATCCCCAGACTTAGTGTGCTTAGACATCACTTTCCCTTGCAAAGCAAGCCCGGGCTCAACCTGCCTCAGGGTATCTGGTTCCGAGCATCTTCCCAGAACCTGACTTCATTCCTCACTGGGTGAACCTCTGAGTCTCAGTCTCACATCCTCTGTTTCACTCATTTCCCTGAGTATCTCTCCGGACACCCTTCTTGGGGAGAGACTACCCATCGTTGCCCCAGACAGCATCGAGTTCCAGCTCTGTGCATTAATCTGATGACTGGGATTTTCTGCCATAGGGTTTTGTCACAAGGATGGTGACACTCCTGTTTATGTATCCCTCTTCCTGTGGGTGTGATCCAGCCTAGGCAGCTGCCCATAGTACTATCATCTTATTGCCTGAGAATCCCAAGAACAGAACAGAGGCACAAACCTATGCCCTGTCCGCCTCGGCTGCACGTAGAATTTCTGAGAGCAATTCTGCCTGCTTACTGTTGCTTCCGAATTAGATACACAAATATATCTGCATTTGTGTGGGTCACAGATTATAGCCTTTCAAAGGAAGAAAAAACATGATGGAGAAAGTAGGGGGCCAGTGACTAATGCCAGCCTTATAACCAACAAGTGGGGTTCAAAGCACTCCAGAGCTGTTTATAGTTGGGAGACAGCTGTTGGATGCTTCTCTAGTGTGTGGACCTTAAAACTCATCTAGCTTGCTATTGTCTTGGGCTTCAGTGCCTTCCTACCCCCTCAGGCATTTGTATGTGCTGAGGGTTGGGGAGGGCCTTCACCAAGGCAGAGGAGATGTGTGGGCTCTCAGTAATGCCTGGGTCAAATCTATCACATGTTCATGCAGAGAAACAATGTCGTGTCTCAAACAGTCGTTGAAATTTCATGTTCTCAAGGCAAGTTGTTGTCCCTCCTTTCAAGCCTCAGTCAGCCTCAAGTTCACGGCAAGCAAAGTTTTCCTTCAGAATGAGTGGGCTTGAATGCATTGTGGGAACTGTCCGGAAACCTCATCGAAGTCTATTGTAGATTTGTGCTAGAAAGAAAGCACAGACTGGGGAAGATGCGGTGGTGGTGAACAGAGGACTTTTGGGTGTCACAATAGTGTGTAAATCAGCTCTAAGGGTAGATGGACACATCTGGTGGTGTTGCCCTCCTGAGTTCTCCACATTCTCAGGGAGACACGAAGTCTGCTTGCATATCCAAGGAGTCTGTTAAGTAGCCAAGGACGGTTTACACCAGAGCCTGGAAGTTTTCATTTTCATTTTTTCTTCTCAAGTTTACAGACTGTAGCAGGGGCATCCCATGATAGCCATACATAAATCAAAGCCCAGGCTCTTTTCCGTTGTGCTTCGAGGCCAGTTCCAGCCACCGATGCTTCTTTCTAGTTCATTCATCCATTCTGTAAGCATAAACGAACACGTCTGGCTCCTGCTGTGTGCCTAATGCATAAATTCACAGGAGCTGAATTCCCCCCAACCTCCGGCTTACAAGGATCTGTCAGGAGCCCAGGAGACAGAGCTGGCCATTGCAAAATGCAGGTGCTCAAGGTGTTCAAGGTGAAACTTGACCCAAGGTGCAAAGACAAAGGGAGTGTGTATCTGGGGACTTCCCAGAGTGTGAACCCTAGGTAGAAGGGCAGTGTGACCAGAAGCCCAGCCTGGCTCTAATATACTACAGTAATTGGAGGCCATGAAGAAGGAGCCACCCCTCCTGTACCCTCTTCATACATCCCAGAGAGGTTGAGATGCTCAACTGGTGTGTAGGCTCTGACTGCTCTCACCCAGTCCCAGGGCACACGTGGAAGCATGTTGCAGACAGGTAAACGCTGCCCCTCAGGTTCCCCAGCTGTCCACTTGTCTCTCCTCCAGTCTGCCCCACAGCCACTCATGCTTTCCTGATGCTCTACAGTCTCTAAGCTCTTAGAATATCATTGCTTTTTAATTTTTTTTTTATTGCTGATTTTGAAGTTCACCTTCAGTTTCTGCCTTCTGGGAATCTCTGTAAACCCACCTTCCCACTCTGAGAAGCCTGCTTCCCCTGTCACATCCCATAATGCCCATGACATGGAATCTGTAGCACGCATGATGCAAATCAAAGAGAGGAAGAGTCTTTGCTTTGGGAACTCCTTCCCCAGAGCCCTCTTCTCTGGCAAGCAGTCAAAGGCCCTGCTAAATTCAGCCCAGCCTCAGGAGCAATAAAGAAGAGTCTTGATGTTGGTTCTGTTCCCCAGACAGCTTTCAGATTTTGACACTAAAAACTCCCTAAGACGGCTGACCCTGATGTTTACCAGAGACCCATTTCTGCCACCTCATTGCTTATTAAGAAAACAAGGTGCAACATCTACTTGGGAGTCCCTGTGCGCCCACTCAGGACGGAACATTTGTCAGGCCTCATGCTGATGGATGGGCCCAAGGAAGAATTCCTCATCACCCCGCCCCCACTGCCTTGGTGGCCCTTGCTGCTCCTCTGCATAGGGTCAGTCTTAACAAATGATTATTACTTTGGCCATAAGCCCAGTGACAAATGTGGCTTCTGTCCAAGAGCCTCAGGCAGGAGTCTGCTATTTCTTCTTCACCCTGATGCTGTAACTTGATGAAGGGGCAGAAGGGATGCAGCAGAGAATCGTTTCAGGCCTCGGGCCCGTAGTCTTCTTTCATAAGTTGGCAAATGACACTCAAGGGACACAGTGGGACTATCTGCACCATGTCCACAGTCCCAGAAATTGAATACGGTGAGGGCTGTTGATGGAATGGAAAGGAGTGGGCCACTGAGTCTCTTAGGGAAATCACTCATGGGGGTAAATCTGCTTTTTTTAGGGTATGTGATGGTAAGCCATGGCCCAGCCCTTACCAGGTGTGGGACGCTGGGTGAACACTCAGGCATTAGGTGACAGGCACTACCCCCCCCCCCCCCCCCCCCCCCCCCCCCCCCCCCCCCCCCCCCCCCCCCCCCCCCCCCCCCCCCCGCTCCATGACTAGTGTATGGTCAGTGCCCACTTGACACTTGTCATGCCTGGGAAGTCCCACAATCCCTGACAAGCAGGACGTGAAGGTAGCCTTTACCAGTATTCAGCTCATTTGTGTCCTAAGGACACCCAGCCTTACACTGGCCCCATTCCAGTGTCTGTACTTATGTGAAAGTACAGACTCGCATCCGTCAGATTCTTCTGGCAGTCGCCATTCCCAGACTGGCCCTCCCAACCTCACAAGTTCCTCATGAGGAACAGAAGTTCTGGAGACTCAGAGTCACGCTCGAGGGTGAAGGCTGGCATGGTCCTGTGGTGTGTGACTCATTGAGCAGTTGTAGCACACTTCGAGCCCGCACAGAAAGACAGAGCAAGATGAGCTATGGGAAGAGAAGCAAGTGTGAACCAGGGTCTGGTTTTGCTTCTCTTTCCATGTCTCATCTCCCTTGACCAAGAACAAGGGGACCTCCTGAGAGAGCTGGCAAATGCTTTGTGAGTTGTCACAGTACCAAAGACAGAGACCTGTCTCCCCACAGGGAAGCTGAGTCCAGTGTGGAGAAAGCTGACATCTACTGGAGGGCTGAAGGTATCAGGCTAGGGCAGCTCAGTGGAGGGGGCCAGGGGCGGGACATTGAGCTAATATCAGACCTGTGGAGCCCTGAGATTGTAGGGAGATCGAGAGTGAGTTCTTTTCCTGTGCACCATAAATACTGCGCGTAGTGGTGTTCATGACAATAGTGGAGGCTAATTGGATACCAGCAAAAGTCTGAGCTGGAGGTGGGGCTGTAAATGACCATCATTTCCTTCCCCTGGTTATATACTGCCTTAATGCTCTGGCTCCAGCAGCAGCTGACCACCAGGATATTTATCTGGTGATACCCATTGGTGGAGTGGACAGTCAGGCTCTGAGAAAGTCAGTCTCTTCTGGAAAGTTCTGAGTCTAGGCCAAGGCCTAGAAGTCAATGCCTTCTTGCATTTGGGACTCAGATTCAAGGTATGCCATCAGGATCCTGGTGGTCTGCGAAGCTGACAGAAGTTGGGAGTGTGGTTGGGACCTTTCCCTGAAAGGCAGAGTTTCCTGAGATGTCTTATCTCTGAGATAGATGTCATAGTGTCGACTTTCCTCTCTATTCTGTATGGCTTGCACTAGGGCACAGGCTGCCATTCTTCTCTGCCTGAAGTACTGCGCTGCCACCTTCTAGGTTTGCAACTCTGGCAAGTCCCATCCATCTCTGGAGTCAGCAGTCTTCTTGGGAGCAGAAGATGGTTGTAATGTCTGCAGCCATGGCTGACTCATTATAGGGTATGAAACAAGAGAGGGCCTTGTTAAGTATACACAGCACGTTGTAAATGTTGACAGGACTCAAGACACACGCTTCCTATGTTGCCTTGCTGTGGTCCTCGTGCGACAGCCATGAGCTTCTGTACTTGGCCATGGTCTTTGCAGAAACCCAGGCCAGGGAAGGGACTCTGGAAGGAGCCCCAGGCTGAAGGTTTGTGCACAAGTGTTAGGAGGCAGATTGCCTGGCCTTTGTGAGGAGAGATGCTGCTTCTCACAGACGGTTTTTGGAGCGTGTGCCATAGTACATGGTGCAGTGAGAGTATGGCAGTGTTCCTTTATTTGTAGTTTAAGTTACCTGTGGCAAATCACAGTTTGAAATATCACAGAGAAATTCCAGAAATCAGTTCTTTATATGATTTTAATAACTTTTATCCTATTTGGTTATTATTGATCTCTTTCTTTTTGTAACTTGCAAGTTAAATTTTCCCATAGGTCTATGTCAGGAAAAACCTAGCACCTATCAGCTTAGATCCTGTTTGCACATCTGGGCATCTTTGGGATGAAATTCCTGTCGATAATTGGAGGTATCTGTCCAGGGGTAGCATATTGAGCCCAAAGGTCAGAGCAAAACAATGGAGAGCCACATGTATGATTCAGGCTTAGGCAAATGTTCCTGAAGCATCTCTCTCTCTCTCTCTCTCTCTCTCTCTCTCTCTCTCTCTCTCTCT
>JADRCD010041502.1:6231-19003 GCA_019843815.1 Montemys delectorum | reverse complement strand
ATGTAAAGAGAAGGACCTGCAGCGTGCCTAGAATGAACTTTACAACTGCAAGGAGGAAGCAAAAGGCAGCATTGCTTAAAATAAAAATGCAAAAGTTACCAACAGAATTTCAATAAGAGATGGCATCAAAATTAAACTTCAACATGCATAAGAGGTAACAGGTTAACCTTTGAGAATGTGTTTAACACCATCAGTCACAGTAAAATATACAACAAAATCACAGTGTCCTTCTTTCTAAGGAACATGGAAGCCAGATCACTAAGAGGCCTGTGTGGTGCCATGAGGCTTGTACCCTGGTACTTTCACACCAGGAGACCACCTCTAGCACTTGCCAGGACTGCAAAAACTCAGATCCCACACCCTACTCTTTAGCATCTCTGAGGAAGCTAACAGAGGAGCAAATGGCATGGGAAATGTGTATGTAACCATGCACAACATGGTTAATCTCCTCAAACTTACAAGAGCATCAGGGTTGATTAATGGTGGATTTGTTAAACTATTAAAAAGTTTCAAAAGAACACTACAAATGAGCAAATGTGTCAAGCACTAACATAACAAAGATTTGTAGCCTTCCTACAGAAATTTCAAACAGCAATTTACAAAATTTACAAAAATATATTTTACAATATATACAAATATCAATACTATATTGTATATCATAATTATACAAAATTGTTAGTTGTCAAAAAATGGAGTTAAAAAAGTCAATGGCTATATAAACAACTTAGAAGTCCCTCCCTTTTATTTTATGAAAAGTCTATAATGAAGAAAAAAATGGTGTCAGCCTTTGAGGGGACTCTTAGGACCCCAAGGCATTTTTCTATTTAGCACTGCCAACCTGTCCTGGACTGGGACCCTGACTAGTGTTGTTTCGTGCTGCTTGAGTACTAAATATTTCATGATCTGGAGTAACAGAAGAAATAAGAATAGAGAAGTAGAACCTGGAGAGCAGGTTTAGTTAAGGTGAGACCACAAGCAGGGTTCCTCTGTCCAGAGCCCCTCTGTGAATCCCTCCCTGCACTTCTGTCAACATCGCTCTGGAGAAATTAAAACTTTTAGAAGATTCTAGGTCTATAATGAAAATTACCAGTAAACGAATACAAAATGAAAACAAGAATAATCATTTTTTTTTTTTTTTTATAAATGAAACCTCTGTAACCTTGGTGGTAAGTACACAATTGTAATGGGAGCATGACATGTGCCACAGTAATAATTTAACTGGTAATTATTTTTTTGTCTTGTCAAATTTAAACTAACTTCTCTATGAGTCCTTAGCACGATGTTTCTTAAGGACCAAACACTAAACTGTTCAGTCTTGCAACATTGCTCATGTCGTGCAGTCTGCTAACTTGAAAAATGTGAGTCTAGGGCCCACGTGCCACTAAAACATGCTCACTGACTCAGGAAAATTACAAATAGCCATTTAGGAGCAAAATTGTCATCAGGCCAGCAAGGAGGAGCACACACACTCAGAAATGGTAAAAACTAAACATATCCCCTGGTCCACTTCCACCCAAGTCCTATGTGCTAAAACAAACAAACAAGAAACAAACACCGAAAGAACCAACAAATCAACCAATCAACAGCGAACCATGGCTCTATCTCAGCAGTTCATTTCTAAATGATGGTAAATAGAGGCCACAGGAAACAAACCAAAGAAGAGAAGAAGCCTTCATCAAGGGTAAGAGAGGACACTGGACATCCCTCCACAACTTGCTGTGTGAAGTTGCTGGGGCAGGCCTCCAGAGCTCAGTTTTGGTTCCAGAGTTCTGCTGTGGCTATTAAATCACTCACAATACATCCTTTCCATCCTTGTGAAGAAGACTTTTAGGAATGGGGCATTTATCTCTGACTAGAAAACAATACATTGCAGGTTCTTACTTGGCATTGTATCAGTAATTCACTGTCATGTAATCCACAGGACACTGGCCAGGATATACATATCAGTGATGCTTTGGGCAAGGAGGTAAGATGATACGGATCTTGCTCTAGATCAAACTCTGATGCCATGGGGACATTTCTGGGACATACTTGGGAAAGGAGAAAACTAGGTAATGCAGCCATGGTTTACACTGAGAAGAGGCATCCAATTGTCCTCCTTGGTTCAGGTGTTTGCTGTAGGAATGACAATCTCAATGGCAGAAAGCAAGACCAGGGCAATTCCCCATCACAGAATATCCCCTGATAGGCTACCCTTCTACAGAGATGAGTCCACATTGAGACAGTAACACACATCAATAGAGACAAAAGCAGACCATGATATTAATCTCCTATTTCCATTCTGGGGCCTTGCCAGCACCATGTGCAAGAATTCACATGACATTTCACATACTAAAACCAGATCATGACACTAAGTCAGCTCAGGACACGATAGACACTGGGAGGGTACAAGACACTGGATCTACAGGTCACAGAGCACACATCTCCTAGAAGTTACAGACAGAGCAAATCAACTCAAGTGCAAGGTCAGAGGTTGAGGCATCCTGTGGAGAAAAAGGACCCAGGCCAACCCATGCCTTTTCTTAGTTCATTGTCTAGCATGTAGGGAAGTCCGTTATCCCCCACATCTACACTCACAGTGCATATGTCCTATTGCCTTCTCTTGTCCCTTCTATTTTTATGAACGTCTTTCTTCCCCTCCCTTTCCATAGTCATCTTTCTATTTCATGTCTTATATAGAAATTCATCCCTAATCATAGGTGCATATGTCACATGAAAGAGACTTAGCAGATTATACACATGTGTATGTGTGCTATATATGTATGGGTGTATATATTATATAATATATAATAAAAAAGAGGCCATCAATTTGAGAAGGAATGAAGGGGGACATGAGAGTAATTTAAGAGGTCACAGGGAAGGAGGGAAGTAATATAACTATATTTTAATCCAAAATTTTAATAAAATAAGTGTTAAAAAATCTAGATCTGAGAGAAGACATTGTAGTATTTATATTTTTGAGTCTGGTTTGTTTCATTTAACATAACAAATGGTATTCTTAAATATGAGCACAGGTAGATGGTTACATGAAGGGAACAATTTTTCCTAAATGACATATAATATGTGCCAGAAATAAGCATATACTTTCAGTGATTACCAAGATAACAGAGAGCTGAGAAAATTCCAAGAAGGAAGAGGGGGAAAATTGTGTATAGTTTCTGACCAAGAAAGTCTATTCTTTATAGTGTTTGAAGGTCCAACATCCTATCCATAAGCCTTTGAAGAGATCTACCAAATGTGTTTATAATCTAGCTAGATATGCTGGACAGTTCCTGAGGTTAAGATCAAGTGCACTTCAGCTTTGAAGAACAAAGAGTCAGTGGGGAGCTAGCTCTTGATGGCTGACCGTTCATGGCAATGCCAGTTCCGGAGCGTTGAGACAATAGTAGGCTTCTGATGTTCTGAAGAGGTAGAGCAGATGACTGGTATCATCACAGTGCAGGAAAACAAGAGATAACAATAGAATCTATGCAATGAACCTGAAAGAGCTATTTATTCTGATGGGAGGAGGGTGTGCAATTTAACTACATGCAATTTACAGGAGATGTATGTTCTCCCTATATGAATAGGAATAAACAGATGTGAGTGTACATTCCAGGCAAGTTAGTCTGAGATCACAGCAGAGCAAAGAGCACAGCTACAGAAAAAGGGGAAACTCACCTACAGCAGGGTGAAAATCACAAACATACAACAACCCTAAGTCATTCACCTCATATTCCATACAGTAGGTACTGTTGGGCAAAGGGGAGTGGGAAGATATGCAATCTGTAATTGTATTGTGTGGCTTTAAAACATCTCTCAATAACTAACACTTTAAAGACACACCATTTAGGTAAGCCATAAAAAGGTTGAACAGTCTAAGAAAAACAAAACTGTATAAATTGCCAGGGCAAGATAATAAAGAAAAATCATATGCATTCATACAATATTTGCTAAAATTCAGACTCTAACCATAACTGATGAAACACAAAACAGATCTGGACAGCGAGGAATAAAGAACAATTCTACAAAAACCTTCACCACAGTTGTGGTTTGTGCTTGTTCAACAGTCTAGCTATAGACAGAGTTAAGAGCAGAAAGGTTCACACTATTGCCAGTCGTTTATATCATCTAGAGATCTGACGCAGAGTAAAACTAGAAGAGGAATGATAAAAGAACACTTATATAGAGATTATATTAATGTATGTATGTATGTATGTATGTATGTATATGTCTATCTGACTGTCTGTATGTATGTACCAATAAAATATACAGGCAAATTAAAAACAGTAACTGAACTTAGCAAGACACTGAATAATCAACAAAATATTTACTTTATAAATACCAACATACAAAAGAAAGCAAAGGGATTTCAGTTTGGTGGTTCCTCAGGAAATTGGACATTGTACTATCAGAGGACCCAGCTACACCACTCCTAGGCATATACCCAGAAGATGCTCCAACATGTAATAAGGACACATGCTCCACTATGTTCATAGCAGCCTTATTTACAATATCCAGAAACTGGAAACAACCCAGATGTCCCTTAACAGAAGATTGGATACAGAAAATGTAGTACATCTACAGAATGGAGTATACTCAGCTATTAAAAACAATTAATTTATGAAATTCTTAGGGAAATAGATGGATCTGGAGAATATCATCCTGAGTGAGGTAACCCAATCACAAAAGAACACACATGGTATGCACTCTCTGATAAGTAGATATTAGCCCAGAATCTCAGAATACCCAAAATACAATCCACAAACCACAAGAAGAAACTCAAGAAGAAGGAAGACCAAAGTGTGGATGCTTTGTTCCTTTTTAAAAAGGAAAACAAAATACCCATCTAAGGAGTTGCAGAGACAAACTATGGAGCAGAGACTGAAAGAAGGACAATCCAGAGACTGTTCCACCTGGGAATCTTTTCCATATTCAATCCTCAAATCCAGGCACTATTTTGGGTGTCAGCAAGTGCTGACTGACAGGAACCTGATACAGCTGTCTCCTGAGAGGCTCTGACAGTGCCTGACTAATACAGAAGTAGAGACTCACAACCATCCATTGGACTGAGCACAGTGTCCCCATTGAAAGAGCTAGAGAAAGTACCCAAGGAGCTGAAGGGTTTGCAGCCCCTTAGGATGAACAACACTATGAACTAACCAGTACCCTCACAGCTCCCAGGGACTAAATCATCAACCGAAGAGTACACATGGTGGGACTCATGGCTCTAGCAGCATATGTATAGCAGAGGATGGCCTAGTTGGTCATCAGCGGGAGGAGAGGCCCTTGGTCATGTGAAGGTTTATGCCCCAGTGTAGGGGCCAGGAGGTGGGAGAGGGTGGATTGGTGAGTAGGGGGAGGGGGGGAGGAAACAGGGTTTGGTTTTTGTTTTTGTGTTTGTTCTTGTTTTTGATTTTGTTTTCAGAAGGGTAACCAGGAGAGAAGATATCATTTAAAATGTAAATAAAGAAAATAACTAATAAAAAAGGAAAGCAAATTATGAAGGATAACCATCACAGTGGCATAAAAGTTCAAGTCTTAGAAATCCACCCAACAATGATGAATCAAATGTTCATGGAAAACTCCAGACTATGTTACTAAAATTAAAGAGCACTTTGAGTTGAAGTAGTTAATTTTCTACAATGTAGTCTATGGGTTAGATGCCAAATCCTAACATAACTCACAAAACCAAAGTCCTGGGGGAATAACCTCAGGAATGATCGTAGACTCTACAGCAAAGAAGTGGCTCCAGGATGGCCACAGAGCAAGAGCTCTGAGCACCTCCCTGGGAAACAAGTCCACATGCACAAGCAATGAGGCACTTCACAGATGAATGGTAACTGTCATCTTCTCAATAAAAAGGTCCAGACTCACTGTAACAAAGTAATGGGAAATATAACATAATCCCTAAACAGATTCACGGTTAGGGGACAGTAACCTGCAAAGCCTGCAAAAAGGTCAATCAGCCACAGTAAACAGCGACAGTATCATTAAAACATAACAATTTACTACTAACATACAAATAAAACGAAAAAAATGGGGCAAACTAGAATAGGCTTTATGTAGTAACTTATATCCAGTTGAAAAAGAACTCAAATAAGTTTCAACAAACAAAAGCATACAGGCAAACATTCCAAACACAGCCAGGGAAGGCTGATCCCCAATAGGTGTCACTATCTACCACCCACAAGAGCTGAGACTAAGCAAAAGTATGACATTTTTCGGGGCACAACTCAACATTACCTCAAACCTGTACTTTATATATAACTTTGGTTCAGAGGAGTTACACAGAGAGAGCAAAGGGAGGCCAATGTTCTGGTTATTGCATTTGTTAATATGAGTGGCGGATTGTGAAAACTCATGGAGTTTACAGTTATGATTTAAACATGCTATTAACATCTTGAAGATGAACAATTACTTAACTTTTTTTGATTTATAAGAATAATTTTGGGGAGCTAGAGATATGGCTCAGTGGTTAAGAGCACTGTCTGCTCTTACAGAGATCCTGAGTTTAATTCTCAGCAACCACCTGGTGGCTCACAACCATCTTATACTAGGATCTGATGTCCTCTCCTGGCTTTGGGCATATATGAAGATAGAGCACTCATGTACATAATAATAAAAATAAATTAAATAGTAATTTGAAAATCTGAAGAGAATGAAGCTAGTATCAAATAAGCCAGATATTGAAAGACTATGTTGTAAAAAGCAGTGCAAAGCCAGTGTGGAGCTGGGAGGGATGGAAAAAAAAATAAGATTTTCTTCAAAACCTCAATTCTGTGTTAGTACATTAAAGTCCACACTCAGGACACCCAGATCAACTTCTTTCTTGTGTGCTAGATTAAGAGGTAAGTATGGTAGGAGGAACTTTGACTATTGCAGAGATGTGATCAGGCCTCACATCTGATAGTCGGGGAGACATCAACAGTATGGAGCCACGGCCCTGGAAGAGATAAATTCTGACAAGACTGGGTATGGATTTTGTTCAAACACAAAAGCACAAGTTGGGGCAAAGAACCCCCTAGGAAAGCAGGCCCAAGGAAAAGTATCTAAGAGATGCTCCCTTGTCAGGTGGGCCTAAAGTCCACAGTGAGTATGATGTAGTGTACAAGGGTTTCATTTCCTTCCTTTATACTGCTATAACTGGATAAACTGTAAAGAAAAAAGTCTGATATTGCATAGAAGTTCAAGAGCCTAGCACAGACCTCCAGTGAGAACTTTGCTAGTATCCTAACAGGGTGACAGCCTAGTACTTGCCTCTTCATAGAAAGTCACTGATGTTATCCTGGCGGCTCTACATTCATGACCTCATCTACTATTAACATCGTACAAAGGCCCTGGCTTAAAATACCATCAATATATAAGTTTGTGAATTGAGTTTCCCATACACTAATGCCAGAGACACACTTAGACCTCAAAAGGGCTGCTGAAAAACTACTTCAGAGAAACTACTAAACATCCCCAGGTATGGTTGAAATTGGGGTAGAGATTTGTGGGGTCTTACCTATAGAATAATGTGCAAGTATGTGGGTAAGGGGGCCTGGTCTGTACATAGTGTATGTTATACATGCACATATGTCATGTGTATGGTATACATGTGTGTAGTACGCAAATGAATGTATGTGTACATTGTGTAGCTGAGATGGTTAATGGTCGCTGTTAACCTGACTGAATTTAGAATCACTGAGGAGACACCCCCAGCCATATTCATGTAGTTGTTACTAGAAATGTTTAACTAAGAAGGTAAGACTTACTGCATTAGTTGGAATTTTCAGGAGGAATAGAAGAAATACAATGCATATATTTCAAAGGAGCTTTATTAAGTTGGGTCATCCAGCGATGGTTGACAGCACACTGGAGAAGCTGTTCATATAGTAGTCTGTCAGTCTATGTGCCGGATACCTCAACAGTCCCAATCTATCACTGAAGGTCTGGTGGATTTCTGGAAAGCTGTAGGTCTTCAGTCCATGGTAGAAGGTCAAAGAAGCAAAATTCATGTGTCAACAAAGGATGTTAGCAATGCCGATAACAGAAGAGATGCATGTAACTGCAAGGAATGAAGCCGACAGTCTCTTAGACCCCAATATCTGGGCCATGTCCAGAAGGCATTATCTACTCTGAGGCAGAATCTTCATCTCTTAGTTAATCCTTAGTAAGTACTCTCACATACTTATCCAGAAGCATCTTTCTTAGTTGATCCCAGATCCAATCAAGGAGACAACTAAGACTAACCATGACACTTACTACCCCGATGTAGACAACACCAGTCTATGAGCTGGGCTGATGAACTTATTAACTGGGGTAAAAGGAGAGAATAATCAGAATACCAGCATCCTTCTTTCTCTGCTTCCTGGTCATGCAGTCAGTGTACCCAACTGTTCTTACATGTCTTAGATTACTGACCTCATGATTTCCTGTCATAGCCAACTGTGTCCCCTGAGACTATGAGCCAAGACAATCACTTCCTACCTTTAGTTGCTTATCTCAGATGGTTTGCCATGGCAACAAGAAAACTATTCCAGTATCTCTCTGGAATATTCTTGTCTTTTTTGATGTGCAATCACAGAACCCTCATGCAGTCCACTTGGGAAAGTGTAATTATAAGCACCAGGCATGTTTCACACAAGTAGGCCTTTTTAGGCCTACCTTGGTCCTCACTCAGTCTTGACAAAACCTTCCTCACATCTTTTCTTTTGCTCAACAAGATCTCAGCTGCTACTAAGCTGATTCAACTATACAGTGATCCTAGGGTCCTTGTGGACTATGCTTTGGAAGCATTTTAAAGGACTGAAGAAATAAATACAAGCTTATTTGAATAATCTTTAAATGGTTGAAGCCAACTTGTCATGTGAATGGGTAGATTCTGCTGTTTCCTACCTTATTTTTGATGTTTTATATATTGTTGTATAAGTAACTTGTTTCTTTATCAGTGAAGTGAATTTTTGCATAAGTAACATGGAATAGGATTCAAGATATTGATGTTACTTAAAATGGTTATTTTCCACTGAAGATGTCCCTGTGGCTCTTGAAGAAAAGGATAGCTCTGGGATACTGACTCAAGGATGAACCGTGGGCTGTGCAAATGAAGTTGTCTGGCTGGGAAGTTCTGAAGGTATCTGGGCACAGAAGTGATATTGCTCTCCTGCAAGGAGAGTACTCATAGCCTTCTTGTTACTAAAGGCAAAGACAGTATTCTGCTCCAATATCTGCCATAGAAGAGTAGGATTTCATAGCAGGAAGATATATCCTCTCTCTGTCTTGCTCTTTCTCGGTCTCTCTCTTCTTTCCACACATACATACACTCTTTTTTCTACACACACACACACACACACACACACACACACACACACACACACACACACACACACAAAGCCCTAAAACAAAGAAACTTAGACTTATAAATTGGCAGAGACTTCAAAAACCTGAATGTCAGGAGTACCACTAGGGTGACTCAATGCATAGGCAGATCAGAGTGGCTCCATAGAACCTTGTCTCCTGAGCCTTTTTTAGGAGGCAGCCTACTTGAGAAATAGCCCAGTGCTCTGCCCTCCAACCCAGATTACTGCTTGGCTCAGCTGTGAAGCTCTGAGTCAACAGGGGGTGAGCATTGCTCATGTCTCAATTGGATGGTAATAGTGCAGTCATTGAACACAGGGTACATTTGGGTGGCTCTTTTTTTTTTTTTTTGAAGTTTATGATTGAATTTGAGTTGATTTGGTCATTGAGTACAGAGCCTTATCCGTATTGCATTAAAGCACACGTTTCTAGCTTTTCTTAAAGCCAGTAGATGAATCAGCTCAATGATTCACAGTCTCCTTTTCTGTGAAAGTTTGTCATATCCTGAAAGAATCATACTTGCACATTGATTAAAAAAAAAACTCTTTGAAATTTTAATACATTTTGTTTTGTAAAATTAGGTCATTGTTTTTCTCTACTACATGACCTCAGAAAAACCTGTACTTCAAAATCTTTCATAGCCCTCAGACAAATAGGATAGAAGCCTTTCCTGACATTTTATTGTAGTGTGGCTTGGAGCTGAGCCAGCCGTGGTTGCACATGAAGATCTTGTGGTTCTGGGACTTAGAAAGTCTCAGCTATGTAGTTTTATGGGTATCCACTTTCCAGTCCTACCTCATTTGTGCTGAAGCAGGGATATGATACCAACCTCTGTACAAGTACCATGTATGCTCTAGACAGAAGCCTGGTTCCTTTCTTCATGGCCCTGCCTGGAGTTCTGAAACCTTGTGTTGGCTGTGACGAGAACAGCCTGGGATTGGATCAGTAGCAGAGAAGTAAAGATGGCATGACATTACCCTGTGAACTTTTGACATGCATTGTAGTACCTAACAATTTGATACCAGGACCACATTCCTCTGTTCAGAAGGCTAGAAATAGTCCAACCTTGTGGTTCAGGAAGGCTAAGGCAGAACGTTTTTCAAGGTCAAACCCTGCCTGGGTTATAGACTAATGTTTAAAAATTAGTGAGACTGAGAGACCTAAGTCCAATCCCTGGTAGGTATACAGACCAGAAAAAGAGATTGTAAGTAGAATAATATATTTTTCACTTAAATACTTAAAAAGGAAAGCTTCCTGTTTCTTCTTCTCTATGACAATGACTTGGTGGGTTTCCTCCACCATGGGTTTCACCTAGCCTTCCCCATCCAGAGGAAACTATTCAGATCTCACTGAAAGGCCTCTGTGGCAACAGCCAATCACTTTCTCTGTCTTTGTCTATATTGTCTAATCCCCTCTCATAGCCCAAACTAACCAATACCATAAGAAAAAGGGAACCAAACCCATTCTCAAACAACTCTCCCAACATCCTCCAGCTCTGGGTCCCCTTCCCACTTGACAGAGTTTGTCTCTTAACATTCTCTCCCTCTCTCTCTCTCTTTCTCTTTCTCTCTCTCCCTCTCCCTCTCTCTCTCTCTCTCTCTCTCTCTCTCTCTCTCTCTCTCTCTCTCTTTCTCTCTCTCTTCCCCCTCCCCCGTGTGTGTGTGTGTGTGTGTGTGTGTGTGTGTGTGTGTGTACTTTCATTTTCAATAAAATCTGGCTGAGTACTAAGACCTTACTTTTCCTGTCTTTTTATTCCTTAAATCAATGGGGGAAAATGAACATGTTCTTTCAATTTCGTGTGACATCATCCTAAGGGCATCAAGACCAAGTTGCAAAATTCAAAGTAAAAAGAGGTCTGAGAATACGGCTCAGTGCTGGAGTGCTTGCCTAGCATTTGTGAGTAGCTGGATTCAATCTACTGTTCCACAGCAATAGTAATGGGAAAAAATACACAAAACAAAACAAAACAAAACATACAAACAGAACACTCAGAGCCAGTTTGATTTTATAATGGACAATTCTAGCAAGGCAGGCACACTATTCTTTCTTTAGTCAACTGTGTATTGGTTTCCATAATAAGATTCAATAGAAACAGAAATTCACTGGAAAGAGGGAGGGAAGAGGCCAGGGCAGAAAGTGAAGTCCCTGGGGGTGGGGACAGGACCCCAGGCATAATAACCTTTTAAGAAAGTGTTTCTAAAACACCAGGGGTTTAAGAGACTCTTTTACCCATATATAGTACCAGCCTTTCTGAGTATGGTGTAATGTAGATGATTTGGTAAAGCCCTTGCCTCCCATAAATGAAGCCCTGGGTTTTAATCCCAGGACCATATGACTACAGGAATGGCAATGCCTGCCTGTAATGTAGCTCTTACAAGGGAGAGGCAGAGGTAGAACAATCGTAAGTTTGATGTCAACCTTTGATATATAGCAAGTTTGAGGCTATCCAGGGCTATAGGAGACCCTGTCTCAAAAACAAAAAACAAAACCACAATTGACTGAATACTTAAGTCAGTAAGTGCGAGTTTCCATTTTAAACTGGGAAAATAGGGATTTCTGAATTTCAGTGATTCCAAATGTAGCAAGACCAATCAGTAAAATGTTGTTTCACTACTTTTAAAAGAACCATTCTTTAATTACAGGTTGTTGTGTGAGTGTGGATTGTTTTATATCTGTGTAAATACAAATAGAGACATACAAACATATGGACAGACAGACAGACAGATACAGTGACAAAAATAGTATAAGCTGAGAGATGTAAAGCAGTTCTCTGAGTGGCTACTGGATTATTCCTCACTCTGGCTCTGGGCTGGGCTTCGAACATCTGCTTTGAGCAGAAAGGAAACGCCACAGTAACTTCTCCTCTACCGCCCAGACACAGTGCTCTTCCATTGCTTCCCAAGGTTTAGGCAAACATCCCTGGTGCATTTTACCCAGTCTGGCTATGATCCTCATTGTAGGGACCAGCAGGCACGTGCTCCCAACAATGCGGTATTTCTGTCCTCCTCTTCATTGCCACATCTGCTGATGCAGAGCCACTGAATGAAGCTTCCCACTCTGTCCCCACACTGCCTTGTTCATTTATACATTGTTTGCATACATTGTTCACATGCAGCTGGCCACATTATTCACACAAACCCAGCTGGTAAAGCAAAAAATATGCTGGAGACCATGTTGATAATTTTTGTTGTTCCCTGTATCCTTAGCTGGTAAGGTGTTGAGAGAGGCAGAAAAGTGGCTTGAAGAAATGGCTCTCTTGGTCCTGTAGACTACCCAGCCTTCCTACAGTATCAAGAAAGAACGTCTGTCATACACTGTACAAGTGGTAACAATCTCCTGGTCCAGTCCATCTTCGTAATTTCATAATGCTGAATTAATTTCATGAATTAAAATGAACTTGCCAGGTCTGGCAATATATATATATATATATATATATATATATATATATATATAT
>JADRCD010041415.1:1923-13371 GCA_019843815.1 Montemys delectorum | reverse complement strand
AATGTAACCATGGTCTTGCCCTTGACAAATGAAAAAACTGACACTTAACTAATTTTTTCTATCACAGGGAAGTAAGATCTCTTGTTCTGCAAACTACAACCTATTAGCATCTTACTTATATGTCCTTTACTTTCTTTTTTAACAAGTTCTTTATATATCAGAAGGTTGTAAAAGTTGAAATCTCAGGAACCAAAATTGAAAGCAAAAATAAATAAGTAAATAAATAGATGAAGAACCAGTATGGAAAGTTTACAGGTATAGTTTGTTTTGTTTGATAAACAAAATGGTCACTTATGAGAACAGGTGCTTTTAGGTTAATAAACTACTTCGTTGAAAAGGAAAGTAGACATGATGAGAACTGAGTACATAATCTTTGTAGCACATTCACAAATATAGAGTAATAGCAGGGTAAAAATAAATCTGAGCTGACTCATAAGGACCAGGTTAATAATCAGTGATTTGCTAGTGATGGAACTGGTCCCTCTTGCATATGTTCACTAATGCCTGTGGGCAACATAAAAGGCTTTAATCACTGCATGTGCCAATGGTTAGTGGCATCTTATAATCATTCTACTTCACAGTACTATTAATGAAATCAATTAAATGGTGCCTGAAAGTTATTTGAATTCCTTGTAAAAACACACAGTGTAAATATGAGGTGTTATTAAAATTTACCCTCCCCCTTCCTTGAATCAGTTAGCATGAGTCTCTTTCCTTCTTGAGTACTTTCATTTTTTCTATAATTGACAAAAGCAGATTTTTCAAACTGGGCTTTAAATAATGACTCCTTCTCTACTCTATGACCCCATCAAAAACCATGCTCTCTCACTTTTTGTGTATTACTAACTCATCAACAAAGTAAGCCTTAAGATATGACATGGTTGTCATCTCAATAAGTTAAATGTAATTAAGCATCTTGGCTATAAATGGAAAATTACCATTATAGCAATGGGTATACTATAAACACATCTGCAACTAATGAAAAAAATTAAACAGTTTGATATAGGCCCTCAGTGGGCCAGAGCTCTTTTTGTGCATGGAAATGAAGTGTCTTATAATCATATGCAAAATTTAAATATACATTAGCCTTACTCCCAGGTTAAGACTCTACTTATAATCTACACCAAAGCATATTTGGTGACAATTATTATGCAGATGTGTATTGATGTTTTGATTTCCACTTTGTTGATTGTTAATTATAGCACCCAACTTTGAATGTATTTATTGGCTTTTTTATATACTTTTTTGGAGAAATATCTATAGCTTGTTGTTTATATGATGAAAGTGGTCTGTGAGTAATTACAAAACTTTTCCAAGCTAGGAAGCAGCTTGTAAGTTATAAGGCCAAATTTGCAACATCCAACTTACCCGTGGCTCTTTAATGTTCTGCATGTCATTTATTTACTCCCATCATACTGCTCTCTCTCTTTTTTACTCTCTCTCTCTCTCTCTCTCTCTCTCTCTCTCTCTCTCTCTCTCTCCAAGAGATTTTTGGACAGAATGTGAATAACCATCTTTGTGGAAATTATGTGAGTATCTACCATGATTTGGCATAGTAAGAAAACAGAAAGCAATGAGAGAATGACAATTTGGCTTTCACCTTTGAAACCAAGGCTCAAGTTCCTTTTCCAAGTGGCAAACTCACCTGACAACTAACTATGAAGCATAAGGTAGTATGGGGAAGGTGTCTATAAGGCTGGATTTTAAAATGACCAGAAAGCTGTACTATAAACATGTTAATGAAAATCATTTGTGAAGCATAAGTGAGAGGCAAAAATAACTTAAAGAACCACGAACTTTCTATTGTTAGAATGAATTCTTTTTATGAATGTGTGTCCACTGAGGGCAGTTATCATTCCCCCAAAGCCTGTTCTGTCTGAATTGACAGCAAGAGCCTCATTAGTAGTTCAATCTTCTTATCCATGACATTCAGTGATTAATGCATGTTTTTCAAATGTCTGAGAATGAAAAATAAAATAGAGCAATAATTTTCACCATATATAATTTTGTACCACAAACTAGGGAAGAACACTATGTAGATACTACCTTAAAACCCAAATACTGTGTATAATTTTATATCATACAAATGACTTTACATGATTTTACTTTATACTATAGCTATACATCTAGGAAACTGAAGAAAGAGTCTAGCACATTTGCATATGTCTCCTTGCAGTTGAGGTAGAGGGTATCTCTGCATCATTTAGATAATAACCTTAAGTGTCATTTATAATTTATAAATATAGGCATGAAGTAACCCTTGGAAACTTTTTGCTCCCTTATAAATAGATTTTTAAGGATATGACCCAGACACATCAGGAGTGGTTTACAGATATCTGGTCCTACTAATATATTTGAAAGAAAGAAGTTGATGTCTGTAATTCAAACACTCAAGAGGCAAAAAGTCATTATTTCAGGCCCAGAATGGACTACTAAAAGAGTTCAAAGACACACTGGTTTAGATAGTGAGAAATCTCAGAAACACAGAAGTAGGAATATAGCTACTGTAGAAATGGGTTTGCCTAGCATGTGCAAGGCTCAAACTTCATCTTCAGCATTGCAGTAATCATCATCATCACCGTTGTCATCATTATGTATATTTTGGTTCTTATAGTACACATCTTGAAAATACCAAATGATATCATAGTTTAATGAAATAATGTATTGCTTTTCATATCAATAATTATTCTGGTTTCACCATTTAGAAAAATTAGTTGATCTCCCTTGGTTTGCTTATTCTTTGTGACGTTTTGAAAGTTGAGTAATTCTGATAAATTAACTGACTCAAGTATACAAGAAATAGATCCTCCTTTGAGATGCTGTGTGTCAGTTCATGTGTATGTGTACAGATGCACTCAATGTAGATGAAGCCACTTATGTGTGCATATGTGGTAGCCAAAGATCAGCTTCAGTTATTTTTAGCACTCTTGACTTTACTTTTAGAGACAGTGACTTTCAAAGAACCTGGATTTTGCAGGTTGGACTAGAACTTCATGACATATGACTGCATATGTCCCCAATGCCCCAAACTAATACAGGTATATGTTATCACACTTGGTGTTTATGTGGATGCTAGGGATCAGAATTCAAGTCCTCTTGATTGTGTGGCAAACACTTTACCACCTAAGAGGTGCTTAATCCAATTTTAATATTTACCACATTGAAGTAAATAGTGGACAGGCTGTGGTTTTAAATTTTTTACCTTTGCTAACTTTTAATTATTTCTAATAAACCTAGTGTTTATGTTTATCGGTCGATGTAAGGATATTGAACAAACACTTGCAATACATGAGATTCTGCCACGAGAACAGTCACCAATTTCTATTTCAGTTTCCATTCTTCTCACATTGGATTAGAATTGTGGTTATCTACCTGCCTTCCCTACTAAACTGAGAACCTCTAAATACCAAAAACTTTATTTTATTCACCTCTGACTCTCCAGAACTTAACACATTTGACATCTAGGAGGAACAAAATGAATGTATTTAGATAATAAAATTGCTTCAAAAATGCTATTCTTTTATTAACCAATTGCATAATTTGGAGATCAATTAATTTCTTAAAAAAAAAAAAAACTTTTGCCTTCTACTCCTGTGTTGCATTATGTTTTACCTTTTGCTTTCTGTTTCTATAGAGTCTTTTCCAATGGTCTCTTAGGATACCTACTACAGTTTTAATAGAGGTAGATATATTGGGGAAATTGCTTTGTTGTTTGTTTGATTTTTGTTATTTCAAAACAGAGTCTTACATCCCTGGCTGTCCAGGAACTCACTCTGTAGACCAGGCTGGCCTCAAACTCAAGGAAATCCACCTGCCTCTGCCTCCCAAGTACTGGGATTAAAGGCATGTACAACCATTCCTGGCTAAAAAATCGATTTCTGATGAAGATTAACACTGCTTGTACACACAGAGACAGTTTGATTCAGTAGCACATAGCACTGTCATCAAATATGAATTTAAACAGCCTGTAAAACCAAATAATTCTGGATGAAACTAGAAAAGAAAGAAAAAGAATTTTTTTCAGACCCATCTAAAGAACTATTAGATGTTTGAAACATCTGAGGTAATTAAACTTGCTTTAATGTCCTACTGTCCCAAAGTTTTCTGTTATGCCTTAGACCCTCAGGTCTTCTCTTTGAATGTTAAACATAGAAAGTAAACTTACCCTTGTCTACTTTCTACATGATTCTCTGTGGGTAGCTTTAGGAGTTAGACAGCTTCCAAGAAGAAATATCCCCGTCCACGAGGGTACGTTTTCAACTTTACCAAATTTACCTTTAATCAAATTTATTCAAATTTACCTTTAATCAAAATTAGATGGCTGATCTCAACTTTTTGATTTATACTTTGTTTATAGCCTTTGAAATCTTCCAGAAGCATCTATAGTATGCAAGGTATGCATTTGTGTCCTATAATAAAAGTAGTTTTTAAGGAAGATGTCTAATAGAAATACATTTCAAGTATTGTATATTGCCCCTATGTTTTAACATTGTGTTATTAAAAACAGCAGTATAAATTGTAATGCAATGTTAGTTCTTAGGAAAAATATTAAATGCTTTCTTTTTCATATGTTGAGGAAATTATTAATATTGGTATAGTAAAAGTTTATTTCTCAAATATAAAGCTAAACTTACTGCCAGAGAAAGAAAATAAACAGAAAGTAGGAAAATATTGGATTTATACATTCTTAGTATACATTCTTTTTCTGTTTCTCTTTTGAGCTTCAGCTGCATAAACTTGTTATTCGGGAGCAGTAGTTTTTTCTACTATTTTGTTAAGAAGATGTTTATCATTTCAAAGTATATGGTTATTCAGTTAAGATTAATCTTCTCTCAGCATTATAATGCGAACACAATTTAGCAACAACCAAACTGTCATCGCTATGTCAGCAAAAATGTATGTAAATTTCTAGAACCTTGTGGATGACTAATGGATTAGACTACAGTAGAAAGGAAGTTGAGATTTTTATTTTCCTCTAGAGACACAACAAAATATCTTTACTGATACCAAATCTATGTATTAAAAAGAATTTATTTTTACTGAAAAATGTTGCTTATTAAATTACATTTAGGAACAAGCAGAACTGAAAACAGACTCCTTACAATTATTCCAAACCATGTTTCTAAAGCTACCTAAAAATTCATACTCAATATTTCCCATAAAATTTCCCTTTTCTATAGTGAGATTGTGAGGTTTTTTGTTTTTTGTTTTGTTTTGTTTTTTTTCCGGACTGGAAGAAATCGAATTGAAAATGCTGTAGACAACCCAATTTTTCTTCTTTTTAATAGTATAACATCACCTAACAGAGTATCTCTATTTAAGTGGCCACTGTCAATGAGTTGAGTTTCTGGATGACATTTTTTGTCAGATGTAAAAAATATGCATGTGCTAGAACAGCTGGGCTGGATACTTCATTTCCAAGACAGTTTCTTCATTTAAATGTCTGATGCCTTGATACTTACTGGATTTTTCCTCCCATATGATTGATGTCACACCCATGTGGCTTAAGTGAGTTTTATGTAGAATAGCGCTTTTACAGTTAATCAAGAGACTGAGAGGAAGCTGCAAGTTTCCTTGCTTCTAGAATCTTAAAGTATTGTTCCTGTCATTCTATATAAGACATGCTTATCCCTGAGGCCAACCAAGAGCTGGGAAACTAACAAAAACCACAGTCATCTGGTAGGAGCAGCAGAAACACATGTTTATCTTAACCCAGCATTGCCTCAAATTTTGAAAGAATGCATTTAGCAGACCCACATTTGATAAAATACTTAGTTAGGTATTTGGATTGGTCTGTTGCATTCTTTGGGAACTTCTAAAATTTTTGTTCTAGTTTGAGTATGTCTGTAGCAGAATATTCTTGAGAATAAACTTTAGAATCTGGTGTAATATAATTTCTAGAGGTTTTCATTATTATAAAAGTATTGACCTCTGACATTAAGATTTGAAATTCAACATGCTTTGTCTGAACAAGTATTCCAACAAATACTAAAGTATCTCATCAATACTACCATACTGTACTGAATTTTTAATTTTCCTCAGCCATAAATGGTGGCATCCATTAAACCATTATCTTTCTCTATTTATTTTTTCCTGTAATGATATTTTGTCAAGTGTTTATCGTTATGACTACAATTGTCCCATTAAGATCAGGAGCTGATGTTTACAGCACTTGTAATAGTGTCTTTACTATTTGGGAGTATGAGGAACTTGCAAAATGATCTCTCATTCGAGGAAATGGTGGTAGATAAATAAAAACATTTCAAATTACTGAACACTATATTTGTTGAAATGCAGAAGGTCTAGTGACCAATTTTGTTTTACTTTTAAAATGATATAGTTATTCCAATATCTCATAGAAACAACTTTTCTTGGATGAAAAATTGGGCATTTCTCTATCTTTTTGTCAAAAAAAAATTTTTCAAAATGAAAATTTGGCTTTGTATCTAATACAAATCAGAATCAAATTGATGTAAAAATTTTGTAAGGTGGTGATATTGGAGGGCTGTGTTGAAATACTTGTTCAAACTAAGAAAATATATTGTACATGTTACATGTTATAAACAATCCACAGGAAGCTACACTTGGTAAAATTAAGTAGGATATATCCCTTAAGGGGCTATATTTCCTTATTTTGAGCAGTAATTCTTAAATTTCTCTCTTGAAGTGTATGTATATAATGGCAGAAGAAAGCAAAGATCTTCCCACAGTCATAAACAAAATTCACTCAAGTTTTTTTCTTTTTCTTTTTTGGAGTATTTCCACATATTTTGTTTGCTGTTTAGTATACACATTTTCTTATAAAATAATTTGTCCACTAGAACCTTCAATATATACTACTAGTATAAGAGCATTGAATGTCATTATGAAACCCCTGGGAAACCACAGAGCACATTGGCATATTTGCATATTAGTTTAGATGGAAAAGTAAAACTAATTGGGTAGAAAGGATGTCAGTGCATCTATATTTTCAATTTCCTTTAATAATGATTTCAAAGGTAATATGAGGAAAGCTGGAAGAACCATAGTCTGATATTTCCATATTTATGGATCAGCTACAAGTTTACAATATCTCATCTTTTGTTTAAAACAGTCTGAACTTGAGTACCCATGTTGTTACAGAGCATTTAAAAACTACATTGTAAAATAGTGAATAAAATCTTAGGGACATAATTTTCTTTCCCCTCTTTTGAAGATTGAATAAACCTCTCCAAATCCAAGTTTGGTTGGAAAAATCATAATGGGAGTAAAAAGTTTCCCAAGAAAGTGAATATTGGGATTAATTGGTAGGCCCCATCATGGTCATAAATTGCAAAAGATCATATATTTTCTAAAATTTACTCAGTTCTATTTGGTTTTGTTTTTTAATTGAAAAACTTGAGAATATTAAGATTAAACTGACTGTAAGAGAAAGCTCACAAGTGTTAAGTAATACAGTTTAGATTAAAGGCCACACTTTCTAAGAGAACCAAAGAGGTCTGCCACTGAGTTTTATTCTTTTTTTTTTTTCCTTTTGAAAACTGAAACTTTATTTTCTCAGAGAAGAGTGTAGAGTACGCACCACCTACATCCCAGGGAGGCAATAGAGGAATCTGCTTCAACAGGACTCAGGAGGCGGGGTTGGCTCCAACCTTCTTGATCCTGATGCCAGGTAATTTATTTTAGGCCTATTTAAGCACAGCAAAACTTTGGGCTTATAGTCCTTGAAATCATGAGGATTAGAGGAAGGCTACACACACACACACACACACACACACACACACACTTATCCTTTTATATTCTTATTTGAGATTGTAAAAAGACAGTAGTATTCATGAATCAACTTGTTACTTACCCTGACATCATATGATTCATAAATATTCAGGTCCTTAAAATGGGTTTTAAATAGCACTGGATTGTGTTGTTGGAAATAATGTTATCATATCACTTTAAAGGCTGCACTGTGCAATGTCTTTTATGAAGTGCTTAGCTTTCAGAAGTTAATGGTTTCCAAATAATTTTTTTGGCTGACATGTATGAAAATGTTCTGTACCAATCACCAATTCAAGATGGCCATGAATCTATCAATCACAGTTAAAAAGCTCTGTCGTATAGCATACTTAATACACAGTGTAACAAATTAGTATTACCATTCCTTGATGCAATACAAACTCATTTTCTTAAACTGCTATTGTACTGAATGCCACGGTTATAAATGAGCAGAACACAAATTGATTTGCATGTAATAACAATGGCAATAAACCTTTCCTGGTTCGTGCAATTTTCCCCATCTGTTAACAGAGAACAAGTTTAGGATCTATTATTATTCCCAGAAGGAAACTTACCCAGCTGGACATCTATAACACTTGGCTGATTTTCCATGGGGAACAATGGCTTGGGAGGCTTGTCTGTGAGTAAAGCTAGAAGAGAAAAAGAAAGAAAGTAATGGAAAAATTGAGACAAATTATAGGGTAAAGAATATTTTACCATGTATGATATTGAATGTTTTTAGACTTGGTGGCATGTAAACATTTAGTAGACAGTGTTTGCACTTAGGCACAGTATCCATTTCCCAGGAATTTTACAGCACCATTAATTCACTTAAATTAGGATATCTCTGCTGCTAGATTTTCTAACAAGTTCAAACAAATGAACTGTTTATTTTGGATGCATTTTTATAAGCTTCTACATATCAAGAAGTCTATTTTTTTAAAAGTAAAATAAAGAAACATCACATGTTCATATTGCTCTCTGGCAATAAATTGTCTTAATAAATTGTAGTGGAAATTTCCAGCAACAAAAGGCTTCTGAGAGTTCAAGTCATACCCATTCTCTGCCTTAATCTTTTGTGATAAAAGAAAGGACCAATAGATTCTTTAGTGACAGATTTTTAAAAGTCAGCATCTTTTGTTTACCAAGTCATATATTTTAGGTTAGCAGACAAGGAAGTAAAATATTCTTCTTTGCTTTCAATTTATAATATAGCATAAAATAAAAACAAACCATGATGTAATCTAATAAAAGGTTGTAGTTGCAGCACTTACACAGTAAGAAATATCTACATATATGACTTGGAGAAAAGAGTGGTCAGTGCTGGCTGAGAGAGTCAGGATGAACTTTTATGAAAGGACCTTGATGTCCATCTGAAACTTAAAGAATGAAAAGAAAATGGAAATTAAGAGAGTAAAGAAGATATTAAAGGAAACTGAACAACACAATCCATATCATAGTAATAAGAGATGTCAAGATGATGTACATACAAAAGAAATGGTCTGATGAGAAGGAATTAGATGGGTAATACAGAGATCCAGTTGCTCATGACAGGAACAATACAAATTGAAAATGATAATACATAGATAGTGAAGGACAAAATTCTTAAGGATCATAGGAAATCTACAGATAGATTTGGACATGATCTGGTAGGCTAAAGTATCTTTGGTAATTTTTGGAATTAAAAATGACTCAAAGGTAGTGAATCTAATGATGATTAACTTGATATGTGAGTTATGTGAAGGGGGAGACACAGGTAGATAAGAAAACACAGAACTACCGTTGAGGCAAGGCAAACAATGAGTGGGACCAGGATGGAGTCTGGAAAATTAAAAAAAGAAAAAGAAGAAACAAACCAGAGGTAACTAGAAGAAACCAACTAGAGGACTTGGAGTACATAAAGATAATGTCATATGTACTGTTGTCATAGAGACAACCTTATTTCACCCTGTTATTCATATCATGAATTCATTTAAATACTTAAATGTATTTATGTCTTACTTAAGCTGTACAACTGGATTTTACCACTTTAAAATGTTTTATAGATCTTTATAATTCACAAGAGGCTTAGCGCTGGGCTAGGTTATAAAAGATAATAGTTAAACCTTCATTAATTGGCTTTTGAGGAAATTCCTGCTGATCTGAAAGGGGTATATCTCATATTTACAAGTCTAGAAGAGAAAGTAGTGTATTGGTTCCGGATGTTTAAGGTTATAGAAATACAAAATTTTGTTGATATTCTCAAAAATAATTGTTGATAATCAAAAATATACCAGAAATATACACAGAAAATAGATTTGTATAGCATAAGCTCCATCTTGCTTAATTACCCAAGGTAGAAAAATTTTAGTGAATTAATTGTTTGCATTTTTCAGCAAATCTTCATTAATAGCCCACAACTTATATGTTGCTCTTACAAAATTTGATGTTTTTTTAAAACCAAACATATTTGTGCATAATTTATACAAACCTAAATATCTATTTATTATATTATCTTTATAATATATTCTTTCCAGCCAATTTTAATAATATGATCTTTAGTTATTTTTAGAATATAAAGAATAAAAGCTTAAATATCTGAATTCAAAATCCAGTCATATCAGATATTCAGGAAAATATATGAAACATGAATATATATTCATATATATATGCATATATATATATTAAGAGTGGTTTATACTAAGATGAAAAATTGGTTATCTGAGGAATAGTGGGAGATATGGGAAATGCAGAATGAGTAGCCTGCATAAACATTCAAGTGACATTATACAGACTAAGCAAGAATGTATTTGGGAATACACATATACACATATGCATATATACATATATATGTAAGAAAATTTAATAAAAAAGAAGACATGAATTCTAAGAAAAATAATGAGTGTCAATGGGTGGGTTTGGAAGAAGAAAAGGGAAAGGTGAGTGATGTAATTATGGTATGACCTTAAAAATAAAATGAATAACATACTTGGAATAATATACATGTAGTATGCTTTAAAACCATGGTTGAAGTGAATCACAGACAATTTACATCTCATTTATATGAAAAGTAATTTTTATTTCCTTGTAGTATTATTGCTATTTTTCCTTATATAACCAAATTATAGACGCGGAGGTTCTCTGGAGAGTGCTTTTAATTTTATTTGCAAATACACATCAGTAAATTAATTGAGTATAATGGCAGAAAGGGAATGGACAAATGTGCTTCATGTGCACAAATGACAAGATTTTTGAGTCTCAGGAGGATATGAATCTAGGGACATTGTTAGCTCCTAGACATACCCTTAACATGTTCTCCAGAGATACTTAGTCCAATTTCACAATTAAATATTAATTACTAAAGTCATATTCATTTATATTAAGGATAATTTTAAGTATCTTATATGTATATGTTTATAATATTCAAAATGTTTTAAATACATTATCATATGGATCGGTATGATGTCCTGGAACTATAAAAGAGTCAGTTCAAGTTTTAGTCAATTTAGACATAAAACTCAATGAAGTTTATAATATTTCATCTATGTGGCCTTATGACTAACATCCTTCATCCTTCTGAGCCATTAGGATCTTGACTGCCAGCTCAGAGATAAAACTATCAGTACCACACATAATGGTAACATTTAGAGATTAGCTCAAATACATGATACCCTGGTCAGGACAGCCCATTTGCTTCCATCTTCTTTTCTTTTCTTTTCT
>JADRCD010041373.1:3112-14027 GCA_019843815.1 Montemys delectorum | reverse complement strand
GAAGAAGAAGAAGAAGAAGAAGAAGAAGTCCACTGAACTTCTGATTCACAGGCTCCTCCGCCAGCGTCTGGTGCAAGATATTGCTCAGGACTTCAAAAGAGATATGTGCTTCCAGAGTGCACCTATTGGTACAGGAGTCAAGGAAGCCTATCTGATTGACTTTTTTGAAGATACCAACCTTCATGCTATTCATGCCAACCTGTAACAATAATGGGGAAGGATATCCAGCTAGCACACCGCATTCACGGACGGAATACGTTCTTAGAGTCCACAATGAGGGCAAACATATCATTCTCAAAAAATTTTTTTCCTCTTCTTCCTGTTATCAATATTTCTGAATGTTAGATATTTTTTCCATGAGGTCAAAAGCTATCTAAGTATATGGTTGCAAGTGGAAATATAGTTGTCAGAATCAGGTATTGGCAGCTTTTCACTTTCATCTACATGTGAATTTTAATATGAATGGAAGATGTAAAGCATTGATGCAAGCAGAATGTTTCAGCGAACACACTTCAACAGTTCAACTTTATAACAATTATAAACAAACCTGTTAAAATTGTCTGGACAACACCAGCATTTGGGATTTTTTAAAATAAGTAAATTTCTTATTGAGGTCACCTGAATGGTGTTTGTAACATTTTTATCATACTGTAGATTCCATCCATTCACTATATTTTTCTTACTCAGTTGTCCTGCATGTATGTACATGTTTTTATTTTTATTTTTTATTTATTTATAAATCAGTTTTTTTGTTTATATTTCAAATGTGATTCCTCCCTTCCTGGTGTCCCTTCCACAAACCCTCCACACCACTCCCCTCCCCTTTGCCTCTATAAGGGTACACCCCCCACCCACTTACCCACTCCTCCCTCAGCCCTCTAGCATCTCCCTTCTCTGGGACATCAGTCCTCCAAGGGACCAAACACTTTCCCTCCCACTGATGGCAAATGAAGCAGTCAATAAGAAAAGCCAAAATGTGGATGCTTCAACCCCACTTAGAAGGGGGAACAAAATAATCATGGCAGGCAGAGGGAGGGATCTCTGTGAGGGGAGAAGAAGGGGTTAGGAACAAGTATGGGAAGAGACAGGAGATAAGTCCAAGGAGAATAAATAGAAATAAGTAGCAGGGGGGAGTGGGGAATGGTGGGAACCACTAGAGAGCAAGAGATGCAAGAAGCTTCCAGGACCCACGGGAGATGACATTAGCCAAAATATTGAATAGCAAGAAGATAGGACTTGAAGAGACCACCTCCAGTAGATAGATGTGGCCCCTAGTGGAGGAAAGAGCCACCCACCCATGTAAAAAAATTAACCTGGAATTGTCCCTGTCTAAAGGAAATGTGCAGGGAGCAGTGGCTGAAGAAAAGACCATCCAGAGACCATTCCACCCTGTGATCCATTTCATGTGCAGACACTAAACCCTGACACTATTGCTGATGCCAGAATGTGCTTGCAGACAGAAGCCTGGTATGGCTGTCCTCTGAGAGGTTCTGTCAGTACCTAATTAAGACAGATACAAATACTCAGAGCCAAGCACTGGAATGAGTTTGGAACCCCAGTAGAAGAGTTAAGGGAAGGCTGAAGGATCTGAAGGAGATTTAAACCCCATAGGAAGAATAACAGTACCAATTAACTGGACTCCTCAAAGCTCCCAAGTACATGTTTTTAATGTCTGTTTTCTGTGCTGTTCCTGTGAGTTTCCACTAAAATACATTAAGCTATAAAAAGAAAATGAGTCCACAAAACCCTTCAGAGGGATATTATGCTACTTTACTCTAATCAGAGAAGTTCATTCAAAATTCTTACACAAGTAACTCCAATCCCATCACCCACCTTGATCTATGTTTGCTTGAAGTTAGTACATGATGTACACATGGGAAAGTGAATGAAAACAAAAACAAAAACAAAAACAAAAAACAAACCCCACAGCACTCTGAAGTGGAAACTTAACGTTTCTTTGGAAAGTCAGTTGTGTTGGAAAGTTTGGCTAGGGCAGACACATGAAGGAGTGTTTTCCTGAAGTCGACACCACAGGTGGAGGACTAAGGCAGACCCATGAAGAAACGTTTAGCTGAAACACACATAGGAGAGAGGATGTTCTGCTAAAACAAGCATGTGAAAGGACAAGTCATGAAGGATTCTTTGCTAACAACAGACATGTATTGGTTTGCCTTACATTGCATAGTTGAGATACATTTGTTGGGACTACATAGAGATAAACATACCAAAAACTTTGGTGGCCTGCTACAGTTTCCTGCTGCTTCCACAGACTGGCTGATTGGCAGTGGTGTCATCTGTGACAGATGCAAGTGCTGAGGCAAGGCACAAGCTGAGACAAGTCACTTGGAGGGCATATGATATTTGGAGGGTATAAATAAGACTATACAGCGTGACCAAGACAGAGCTTGGCTTGCTGGTACTGCTAGCTGTGCAATGATTATGGGAGTCTCATCTTCTCTTCGCTGGTCTTTACTTCCCTGAGAGAGTCACAGCTGAGAACTACTCCCGGTGTTCCTGTTGGTCCCTCCTGATGACTTCAGCTGAGGCTGAAACCTGGCTGTCTCTGCTAGGTTGTGTCACTGCTGTTGCTATCCCAACTGAACTGCTGAACTGGACTGCTGATCTGGACTGTTGGTGTATCCATGAAGTGCTTGTGAGTGGACTGAGCTGCTGCTGCTGACCTATGAACTGAACTGGACAACACTGACAGGAGTTGCACCAAAGAACCTCTCTAGACAGGTTCGCTTCCCCTGTTTCCTTTCTTTCACACTACCTCTGGTGTGTGGTGGGCTAAATGGAGGATAAAGTGTTTAAGAGCCATCATTAAAAGTAGACTTTGAAAAAAATTAAAGTTACGACACTCTTATCTGTAGAGGAAGAGAGTTCCAGTTACCATGGACAATCTCACAATTCTTTGGTATAACTTGAATAATCCATGGTAATAATGAGGCCATTTCTTCTCTATTATATTTCTAAAAGTATGTGAAACTATTTGTAGCACTATTACAGCTGCCCTATTATTGACAAAAATTCTTTTGATAGTTTGTCATATTCTGTTTATTTAACACTGAGTTCTCCCCTTCTCTCTATCTGCTTGTAAGAATCCTCTGCTACCTATGTGGCTGAAGTCCTGAGTCCCTCCTTACACACTCTTTGGTTGGTGGTTTAGTTCCTGAGAGCTCTGGGAGTGCTGGTTGGTTCATATTGTTGTTCCTCCTGAGGGGCTGCAAAACCCTTCAGCTCCTTGGGTCCTTTCTCTAGCTCCTCCATTGGGGACCCTGTGCTTAGTCCAAAGGATGGCTGTGAGCATCCACTTCTGTATTTGTCAGGCACTGTCAGAGTCTCTCAGGAGAGAGCTATATCAGGCTTCTGTCAGCAAGTGCTTGTTGGCATCCACAATAGTATCTGGATTTGATGATTGAATATGGGATGGGTCCCCAAGTGGGACAGTCACTGGATGGCCTTTCCTTCAGTTTCTGCCCCAAACTTTGTCTCTGTTTCTCCTTCCATTGGTATTTTGATCCCCCTTCTAAGAAGGACCAAAGAAAGCATATTGTGGTCTTCCTTCTTCAAGGACTTCATGTGGTCTGTGAATTGTATCTTGGGTATTCCAAACTTCTGGGCTCATATTCACTTATCAGTGAGTGCATACCATGTGTGTTCTTTTGTGATTGGGTTACCTCACTCTTGATGATATTTTCTAGTTCCATCCACTTGCCTAAGAACTTCATGAATTCATCATTTTTAATAGCTGAGTAGTATTCCATTGTGTAAATGTAGAGAGCCCCCTTGGTCTTGTGAAGGATCAATGCCCCAGTGTAGGGGAATGCCAGGACAAGGAATTGGGAGTGGGTGGGTTAGTGAGCAGCAGGAGTGGGGAGAATGGGATGGGGGGGGTTCAGGAGGGAAAGGAGGAAACAGAATAAAGTTTGAAATGTAAATAAAGAAAATATCTAATAAAAAAAAAGGATAGCAGTGGGCAATTGAACACATTGGCAACAATACAGATAATAGTATTACCAGAGAAACTGACCACCACAACAACCAACTAAGAGCAATGGAAAGTTTGCAGGTCAAAGTGTGGATACAAAAGAGAAATTGAAAAAATATAGTTAGTCTGTCTCACTAATAGTAACCTCATGTGAGAACGATGGAAAAGTTAAAAGTAAATCTGTGGCTTTGTATGGGAGACACATTGTAGAAAAGGGTGAATGAGTATTGTTAGAAGCAAGCAAGGAAATATCATAATACAGGGTAGATTTCAGAGCAGGAATCTACAAGGTACATCAGAAAGTTCTGTGAAGAGATCACTAGAGAACCAGTCATTTAATATAATAATAAAAGATGATATATAATCACTTGCCTATCCATATGCAAAAATAAAACATGAATTCTGAGCATAGCTGTACTTTACATGGATACTAATTCCACTGAGCAATTTTTTAAAAGTTTGAGAACATCTTTATGACCTTGAGATATAAAGAATTTTTAAAGTTTTTAAAGTATTTATTATTGTTGTTTTTGTACATATGATGTTAATTAGCATACATTCCATGACACAAATGTGGAGGTCAGAAGATATCTCTATGAAAACTCTCCTTCTACAATTCCAGCAAGCCTGTGTCAATGTGTTTACCCACTGAGCAATCATGACAGCACAAGAAAGATTTCCTAAAGAAAACACAGAGAGAAACTCATGAATATGGACCTCTCTTAGATGAAAAGGGCTAACAATGGACAGCAGGTGTGGAATGGGAGAAATATAAGTTTAATCTCTATGCCCAGCCAAGGTACACACTTGAGACATATAATATCTACATTTGTCATGCACCAGTTAAACAAGGGTGTATACCCTAAAACTGTCTCCACTAGTAACAGTTTCCTGATTTGTCTGGTAGCACAGGCCTGCTGATTTTGTAAAAATTAGGGATGCTAAATGCTTGATGTTTCCTCACATATATGTTTGGATTATGGTATCACATGTATGACACATATATAATATTGCAATGTAATTATCTCATAGGTACAAGTAGTCTGTTAAATTCTGACTTATAGATTTATATTCATAGCCAAGTTTCTTTGAAAGACAGAGTAAATGTTTCCTTATAAAGTTTTTTACAGCATATATTATTACATACATGAATTATTCTAAAGCATTATGATTAGCAATATAATATTGGCTGTCAGAAATTTAGATAATATTCCCAAATGATTTTGGACATATCACACCAAAGCTAAAATTCTTATGTTATACTAAAAATAACACTATATAGTTCTCTAGGCAGATATTAAAAATTAACAGAAATTTTCTCATTGTGTCATTAAGTACCAGAGAAATTTTTTTTCATTCAATGTATTTGATGTTTTCAAATTAAATTATCTTCTTAAATTTACAAAGAAAAGCAAAGGATGTTTTGGAATGATGAATATTTGGTTTATTTTACATTTTGTGATAAATTCTATCTAAAAATAAAAATATTTTTAACTAATTTTGCAGTTAGCTGTTTTCTAGCTATTACTCTTTTAAAATATGAAAACTTCAACTCAAAGAAACATTCCAAGATGTTATGATTTAGTAGAAATATGAAAAACAAAACAAACAAAAAATAAACAAAATCTCTTTTCATAAAATAAAAAGAATTTAAAAAAAATATACTGAAGCTGTTACAAATTACTTCACAGAATATCTGGCTATGTAATAGCTATGGGAACATTACAACATGGGTAACAATAACAGAAAGGCCTATTTAGTTGGATCACACTTACCCAAATCTACTCTGTGTCTGCCTTCCTTTCAAAGTTAAAGACCTGGAAGTAAACAGAGAAAAGCTTAGTCATTAAAAAGTTTACCTTTCATAGGAGAGAAACAGCCAATAAGAGGACAAATCTGTAGAGTGACAGAGAGCTTCTGAGGCGCTAGCTGAGCTGGAGGATGAAGGACAGTGGTGAAGAGGGCTCTGAATCACAGGACAGATGTGTCTGGATTTGAGAGCAGCCATAGCAGAAGATCACAAGCTGGGTGACTTGGCAGAAAATCTAGCTGTCTCACGAAGTTAGAAATGTGAGGTCGCGACACCTGTGGGTTCTGGCATCTTCTCTCCTGGGAGCTGAGAGAGTACTCACCTCACCCTACCCCTCACATCTGGTAGCTTGCCAGACATTTTGGCATTCTTGGTTTGTAGAAGCACCCTCCATCTTGACCACATTTCCAGTGCTTTTTCTCAGCCAGTGTATGTCTCTCTGTCCCAGTTCTCCTGGCTGACATTCTGACACTGGGCTTTTACCTCCAAAACTGTGAGGTACCCACACAGGCTATGTATGGCCATGCAGTTTCTTCCATGTCTACTGTGCCAGAAGACTAACGACTGAGACAAAACCCTTAGATTTACAAATTCCAGAGGTACCTGATTGCTGATATATAGAAACCTTAAATCCTAAAAAGAATAAAAATTTCTTTTGGAGAAATTATGTTTATAGTTTAGATTGTCCAAACCAATGAGTGCTTGCCATTGTATTCAGCCTGAAAATTCATCCATTTCCTGCATACCTCGTTCTCTCTCTCTTGTGTTTTTAAGCAAAGCAGAAACTCTCTATTCATAGATATTGTGATTACAATAGCATTAAAATACATTTCCTGTATTTCCCAGTGACATTTTATTACATAATGTTGCTGTGCTTTAACTAAGACTTTTAAATTGTTTAAATGTTTCATATTAGCATAAATTGATACGTATAAAGGAGGCCCCGTTATGACACTCTCATACATGTACATAATATACTTGTATGGTAGTAACCCCCATCACCTTTTCTTTCCCCCTTCCTTATTCAACTAATCCCTTCCTCTCTTTCCAACTAGCCCCTCTTTCTTTTTGTTTTGTGGGAACCCAGAGAGTTTCATCAGGGTATTTTGGAAGGACATAGATATCAGTGCCTCTGCTGAAGAAAAAGCCTCTGCCTTTTGCATCAACCAATAATGTCATATAAATCTCTAGGGTGTTCTTATAATAACTTGACATATCCTATTGACCAACTGGGATACAGAATGAATAGCTTTGCTTTTGCATTTGCTAAAACACTCAGAGAAGAGGCTACAATGACTGCTATGTATTCAAAGGGCAACTGCTCATCTTTGCTGCTCTAGCCTCAGCTATGTAGGACAGATCACTAATGGTGCTAACCTCAGTTTCTTCCAAGTTATTTTCACGGCAATCACCTTAGCCCAAATGTGAGTTGGAAATTTGACCATCCTTTATATTATAGTCAGGCAGCTATTTTTCTCATGTACAAATAAGAAAGCAGTTGTCCTTTCCAACAAGCTTTGAGGTGCAGCTAAGAGACAAGGTGGAAATTCTCCTCAGAGAGCTATCCTGAGGGGTCCCAAGTACCAGGGGGAAAACTGACATTGACAAAAAACAAAAGAACAAAAACAAAACAAAAAAAACAAAAACAAACAAACAAACAAACAAAACATAGAAAAGGCTGCCCTCATAGGCCGCTGGATCAGTAAATGCCATCTAGCTCATTTTAAATCCAAAAGCTCACAGATCTTAGTCATAGGAATCAGGTTCCTCACACCTTCCCACACTTCTAAATTGGTCACTGCTTAATGGCCTTCAGGTTAGAACATCAGTGCCTTGGAAGAAGAGGGGGATTTCTCTCATTTTCTCTGAATTCCTGATGGAAATGATTTTGTCTTTCCTGCTGCCTGGGACAATGGCAGTACAGTGCTTCTAGATGAATAGTAGAAGACAGTGTGGCAGATTAATACAAATGAAGTCATTCCTGAGCAACTCCATCTGCTTTAGAAATAAGGCTTGGACAATAACGTGGCCAAGATCCAGATAATTAGGCCTGACTCCAACTGAAGGCACACAGGTAACTTATAGCTTCATTAGCCCTCTTCAAGAAGGCAGAAGTCCAAAAACTAACCTTAACAGAGGGAGCATATGATCCACTGACAATCTGCTTGATATTAAAAATGAAAGTTGCTTTGCAATGTTGCATGAACAGTAGGCAAATAACATATGCAACTCAAAAATACCACAGACCAAGGCATGGCCTAGCAGCCCAGATGCCAGTCTCAAAAACTTGAAGAACAAAGGCCTTAATTTTTGTTTACAGAATTTAATCAAAAGCATTAATAATCTAAAAACAAGGAAAGGCACATAAGGTGTCTGCTAGTGTCTTCCCTGTGTAATCAACAGGAAGATTATTAGATAATAACAAATGTTATTCATCTTCATAATGACTAAATGACAGCCTGCTTAAAGTAACAAATGACTTTTCCTTATTGATGGTTACAGGGTGAACATGACCTTCACGTTTTTTAAGCAAACAAGTTCTCTTTTCCAAGACTTCAGGAGTCCTCTAATTGATAATGATAAGCTGTTCTCTCCTTACCCTGGGACACAAACCTCTTAAAATGCTGTTTCAGTTGAGATAGTTTTATCAGAATGCACCCTGAAGATTGCCCACTAATGTTTATTCATAAACAAAATCCGTGGATCACAAATGTAATTAGTTAAGTGCCATACAAAATAAACGTTTCCTTTTAGGCATCCTTTATTTATCTATTGTGAATCAGATATGGGACAAATCAAGCAAAACCATGAAAAGGCGATCTTAAAAATGAATTTTAAAATATGTTTTTATTTCCTGTAAAGTATCAGCATTGCATATCTCTTGTACATACAGCAATCAGGCTTCAAAGAAACACATACCACATCTAAATAGCCTTTACACCACAGCAAGCAGAATTTACGTGTGCTGTTTCTGAGAATTTCAGATGCTAGCTTTCTACTTCTCCCCGTTAGGACCTCAGCTTTGGATGCTGAAGACTTGATGGACTTGAGGCCATATTATGACACAGAGGTCCATCAGACAAAGAAACCTGCTTCACAGCCAGTTAGACTTCCTGCTACATCAGCAAGCAAAGCAGCTATGTCCACTTCTACCACTGTCTCAATCTCTTAAGGCAACTGTGCCTGTCAACCCACTTTGCTATTTGAGGTCTTATTTGTCTGCTATAACCCTACTGTGATGAGCAGAGTTATAGCCTTCCTGAAGATTTGTCTATCCCTGGGACTATCCCTGGGACTAGTGACTGAATCCTTCTTAGCAATCCTGGTATGGGAGGGTGTTGGAATGATTCACACTAAAGAGATGGAGTGGCCAGGAAGCAAGAGATAAAGACCTTAGAAGCTGGAAGTGACAAAGAACTGAATTATCCCCTGAGGTCTTTAGATGAAGCATATCAGAGTAAGTCACTCATTTGAGGCCCTTTGAAAGATATGTTTGCACTTTTGACCTCTACAAATGGAAAATAATAGAATGATAATTGGCTGCCACAGTTATGAGAAACCAATATACCTGTAGGTACCCTGGGATGGATGGCTAGTCAGTGACTGGCTTTTCTAATAGCAATACCTCCCTCTTTTTAATGTATGCAAATATCAAGGGCAGAATTCCATGGATCCTTCTTTGCAACACAGAAACAATACACTAATTACTCCTTTTCTAGCTGAAACTAGGTGAATCTAGGTACATCCTCAATCTCATCTTAAATATTTATAATGAGGGAAAATTAAGCATTGTTTTCAAGCATAGGCAAGATGCTCCATAATTAAGCCTGAATTTCCTCTCATTTTGTGACAGGTCTCACTAACTGTTCTCTAAGTTGCTCCTAACTCTATGATGTTAAGTTGGTGCCTCCATCACGGTCTTGAGCTAGGTGAAGAGCACAGATGTGTATGCATTTACTTCATGAGCAGATCAGCTTCTGTAAGTGCTGTTTTGGATGATTATCCTAATTACTTCACCTCAGACCTATCTCCTCTAAAGAGAAATTTTAACTATAAATCAGCAAAAGTTATTTACCATCCTCTTTCCTTTTCTCTGTGACTGAGTGCGTACACTGATTTTGCAATATGGTTATCATGTTATCATGATGAATCAATTAATATCCAACTAAACAGTATCTTTGAAAAAGTGAGAAGATATTTGGGGTTTTTCAAGGAAGGAGTACATCTGTATTTTCAAGAACTTATGTAATAAATATCCACCACTGGGAGACAGACCATAACTTAAAATCCTCATGTTGAATTCTTCAGAGAGAGATATCATTTCCTTCAATCCTGTGACTTTTCCAGGTGAGTCTATCTGAAGTAGCATCCCAGTCAGGAAATGGAGAGTTTTCCCTTGAAGTTTTAGGCACATAGTTTAAGTTAACGAGACATGGCAATAGCAGGTGGGTAATTTGATGTTTCACATACTATAATGGGCCAAAGGCTAATTAGTATTCACTGCAAAATGAATATAAAAGTACCAATTATGCTTTCATCCTAGTAGATGTGATGTATTAAAAGCTATCAGCTTTCCCTTCAGTAATAACAGCTTTTGTCTGTTTGTACCAGGATGTACAAAAGTAAGATGGATATGGAAGTGGATCTCCAAGATTTTACATCAGAAAAGCACTGGTTTCTCTTGGCATCTTCTGCTTCAGAGACATGAGGGACATATGATGCCTGTTGTACAATAATATCACACCAGTATGATGCTTTTTCTCCATGCTTGTGAATCCATGTCAAATTAATACAAGAATTTCATTCAAGGATTTTCCCTTTGAGTACTCCTCATGTCACCTGTGAGCCACAGTAAATACAGAACTCAGCAGGTAACATTTCAATGAGCAATTTCAGGCTCCCAGACCTAAGGAGAGAGAGCTGGCTAAACTAAGTATTCATCCTCTTCATCTTTGCCAAAAGCATCCAGCAAACATTCAAACAACTGTGTTTTATCTCTACTAAAAACTGAAGAAAAGGCACATGCATGCATCATATACACACACACACACACACACACACACACATACACAGAAGGAAGGAAGGAAGGAAGGAAGGAAGGAAGGAAGGAAGGA
>JADRCD010041292.1:520-12024 GCA_019843815.1 Montemys delectorum | reverse complement strand
ATGTAGTGCTATATACAAGACCCAATGTAAGAAATGAATTCACCAGTGTCAGCCTCTCACTTTGAAAGAAGATAGGCTGGGTTCATACAAAACCCCAAGCCTTATGTCTTTAGTGGGAGGTGAAAGTTGGCAACGGATGTACATATCTCTTCATTACTGGCTGTGCCCAAATACTATAGAAATGATTGTTGGAAAAGGTCACCTTGCAATCAGGGTTAGGTTCCAAGACTTACTTATTGTTTTCCTTCTTTCCTTCTCAATGTTTCTCTCAGTCCTAGATGTTGATACAAACATGCAATTTACTATTACATTGATTTACTTAGTAAGAGTATGATAGAGTTTAGAGCAAAGATCTTACTTTTCTAATTAGAGCTTAAAAGTCTGTTCTAGATATATCATTTTTCTATGGAGCCAGAAGCAGATATATAGTAGAGTTCTTTTTTTTTAAAATCACATTTATACACTTGCTTTGAGGGATCAGCTTCTCTTTATTTTATGTCTTTCTTTACATATTTAATTATTATTTTAAAAGATTATAAAAATATAGTTTATGGTCTACTCTGAGTGCATCAGCTTGTGATAGATCTCAGAGTTATGACCTTTTCAATTATTTAAGCTTATCAATATAAGTCCTTGGGAAAACAGAACAAAGTAACCATTGGAATGCCAGAGGACTTTTAAAGTGTGTGTGTGTGTGTGTGTGTGTGTGTGTGTGTGTGTGTTTGCATGTTTGTATGCATGTACAAGTATTCTATGATCATATCAGGAAGATGATTGTTAATGACTGAGTTTGAGGTTACTGTTACTATGGTTGTTTTAAACAATATTATATCTAGTATCCTAATAGATGGCTGCCTTCTAGTGTGATTTCCATTTTATGGACATGATAGAGTCAGAGATTTTTTTAATTGATTTATTTATTATATGTAAGTACACTGTAGCTGTCTTCAGATGCACCAGAAGAGAGAAGAGAGCATCAGATCTCATTATGGATAGTTGTGAGCCACCATGTGGTTGCTGGAATTTGAACTCAGGACCTTCAGCAGAGCAATCGATGCTCTTAACCACTGAGCCATCTCTCCAGCGCCTGGATATTTTTTTTTTTAATTCTATTACAGGTTTTAACCCTTTACTCTACTTTTCCCCATTTCTGCTCAAGAAAAAGAACAATATGTGCTATAGTACATGATCAACTATGAATAACATTCAAATAATGTCTGAGACACCTTATAATGTGTGGTAGGGAGTAAAACACCAGAAAATTCCTGCTCACTATTTCCAAGGTAGGATGACTTAGTAGTCTGAAAATATAAAAGATTTTCAGAATGTTTTCTAAACTTCATTCCCATTTCATACTTAAATTCTCAACTGCTATAATTCTAGTCTCTGAAATTCTACAATGACATGAACATGTGGCAACCTTTCTTTCCTCAGAGAACCTTAAATACTATTGTATGTGTGTGAGAGAGAGCTAAACCTGGTAGCAAACAGCCTGTCTTTCCAGCTACTTGGGAAGCTGAGATAGAAGAATTGCAAATCCAGGTCCTGCCCAGGTTACAGAGTGAATTCAAAGCAGACCTGATCAACTTTGTTAAATTCTAGTCTCAAAAGTAAAAGTAAAAATGAGGGCTTAAAATATTGGCTCAGTAATGAGTATTTACTAAGCTTGGATTATGATGTTCAATTCCCAGTGCTGAAAAGAATGTATAGAGAAAAGGGACCTAATTTCCAAGCTAGTATACTTTTTGGTAACCCTTTAGCACCCACATAATAAGTCTAGATCTTCATTGAACAGGTCTTTTTAGTCACTTTCTCTAACACAGTTGCAGCTACATGACTCTCTTGTTTATAACATTCAGTATTTGCCTATAACCTAGGGCATCTCATATGTAGACACAATTACATTGTTGTCTTATTTACAATTTTCATTATTTGCTTATTGCCTATAAGACAAAGCCTAAACACCTTACTATAGTACATATGATACATTAAAAACCAGGCCACACTTTGTTTATAGCACAGTATATAGCCATTCTTTCCATATATGCAATGTAAACTATGGGCACACTGATTTCTGGTTTCTCTTATTTCTTTATGCCCTTTCTACCCATTTCTACCTGGTGAAATTCTTGTTGGTGTTTAAGCTTTAGGTCGAATACCACCTTTGAGGTATTTCCTAACCTCACCATACAGAAAGAATTTTCCCCCTCTTCATGATGCCTCTTTTGTAGTTTTTACTATTCTGGCACTTTCCAGAATTATCTGTATTTACTTCTTTTCTAAAAAGCTGGAGAATGGCCTATGTTCTTTATGTTACCTAATAACAAATATTTGCCAATGTAAGTGTGATTAGTAAATGAATAGTCATGAATGTTTCTGTCAATTGGATAAGTGTCCCAGGTATAAATACTGAAGCCTGCATTCAGGCAGAGCTGATTCAAGGTTATACTAGAGTGGTCTGGAACAAGGATCAAAGGTGAAAGCAACATATAAAAGTTTAGGGTTTAGCAGGGATTGAGGATGATCGCTCTCTTATTCAACCAGTGTTAATAAACACTTGTCCTTAAGAAGCTTGTCCTGGAAAGGGATTGTAATGCTGCAGCTGTCCACTTCTGGGTGGTGCCTGCATAACGTGTAGAGCCATCAGTAAACCAGGCCCTAGTCTTCTCTTCTTCAGTCAGACGATCATAGGGAACACCCCATGAAGCTATAGGCGCATGCTTGGCAGCAGATGGCATTGTAACAGGAGTGGAAACCATAGGCATTTGAGCAACTTCATGTAACTTGCTTGTGCCCTCTCAGGACCTGCTCTATGACTAGAAAGAAAGAAGATATTATTATTATTATTATTATTATTATTATTATTATTAATTACTATTAACATTAACATAATTTCATTGTTATTACTTTAGCTCAGTCTCTTTTCCTAACAGGGTAAGTACTATGTGTATTTTTGGCCACTGATAATAAATTCAAAGTTTCTTTTACCTCTCAATAGCTCGTAAGCTGAAGAAACTTGGAAATCTAAAACTGCAGGAGGAAGGAGAAAACTCCAATGCCGGAAGCCCCACTGAGGACCCATCCCAGAAGATGACTGTATCACACATTGAAGGCTATGAGTGTCAGCCTATCTTTCTTAATGTCCTGGAAGCCATTGAGCCAGGAGTGGTGTGTGCCGGACATGACAACAACCAGCCTGATTCCTTTGCTGCCTTGTTATCTAGCCTCAATGAGCTTGGTGAGAGGCAGCTTGTCCATGTGGTCAAGTGGGCCAAGGCTTTGCCTGGTAAGGAAAAGGAAAATGAGGATGTGGGATACAGTATGTCATAATTATTGGATGATTCTTTCAGCCAGATACTTGTTACTTCATGCAGTCATCGATGCCACACTGTGGAGAGGTGATTTTCATATAAAAAATTTTCACTGTAAACATTGAGGGAATTGAGACTTGGAAAGCATAAGAAAAAACAACATACTAGTCATGACTCCACTGATACACACAGTAATTATAATTTGTCATTTAAACCCAAATCACATATCTCATAGTTCCAGCTACATAAACCTCAAGATGTTCTTCTATGTGTAAACATGGAAGTTCACACCAGAAGTAGTATTAAGCCTGAGCTACCCCATAGGAATTTTTATATAATATGGTAGAAGGAAAATTGGAAGTCAGAATACTTAGGTTCTAATCTTAACTCTGCTCAAAACCCATTTTTGATCCTTTACCTTTCTGGAACTATTTCTTTTTTTTAATTTATTTTTTAATTAGATATTTTCTTTATTTATATGTCATACGATATCTCCTTTCCCAGTTTCCCCTCTGAAAAAAATTAAATTAAATTAAATTAAAATTAAAAACAAAAACAAAAACAAACCCCTGTTCCCTCCATTATTTGTGTGTATCAAGAATATTTTGGATTAACTTGATAATTTTTAAACTTCACTTCAAGGAACCCTTAATGTTCTTTTCAGTACTTTAGAAACCATAGTCTGGAGAAAGGTTATAGCATAGTAAGAATTACCAAGTGATTATCTTACTTTTCTTGGGATTCCTCAAGTAATGAATAGAAACTAACTTCCTTGCTAGACCATCTGTAATTTAAGCAAGTCTTCTAATTTAACTGTAATTGATTAGGAAAGCTTTAGATATCATTTATCTATGGATTCACAAACATTCCTTTAAGCAAACAAATTGTTTATTTCTTTAAAAATGGTACACAAATACAAGTGACTCCATTGATTTAAAGCTAGAATCTTTTCCTATTTTTCAATACTTCACCATCTCATCTCCCTCAGCACTACCCCCAATTAAGTCATAAGCTACTAGTCACTGTCATATAATCTTGTGCCTCTTGGAACTCATTTTGAAAAGCATTGAAGCACATGCTCTTTAAAGATTCTCCCAATACTGAGATTACAATATCCAAAGATTCTTTTGAAATATCAACAACCAAGTCTCCTTCTGTCAAGTCAAAGATTAACCCATGCTCTAATGAAAACTGCTATTCAGACAGTAATTTGTAGTGAGGGAAAAGGGCAGTTTTCTGATTGGACTATCACAAGAATTCCCTATGAAGTAGGAGCCTCTTCTATTTTACATATAATTAAATTCTGACAAGAAACATGATGATCTTAAGTTAAAGACAAAAATACGTGCACTGAGACAGACAGACAGACAGACAGACAGACAGACAGACAGACAGTAGACACATATGAAATAAAATAAACACAACTTGAACCCAGGCTCTCCTAATTCCAAATCACTACCAAATCACTCTAGCAATTGTGTATAATGGCCCTCCATTTCTGTCATTCTTGGCTTTACAGTAAGGGGCAAAACCTCATAGAAGGCCACCTGAATCATATAATGGCCATTCTACTTTTGAAATCATTTCACTTTGATTGTCAAGAACTCATTTTGTATTTCTAACTCACAAGGCCCCAGTCTCAGCTTCTAGAACTTTCCTACTACTTTCTCATGTCGGAAAACTGCATTTAAGTAGCCAATAAGATTTACTGGGCAGGAAGCCCAAGGACTGTGGCTGGATATACACTGTGCCAAAACAGAGAGTTCACACGGGGAGCAAGAATGCAAACAAGAAAAAAAAAGGCATTATTATCATGTATCCAGCTGGATGTCTTGATGCCATTTTTAATGGAGAGTCTCGATTTCCAAATATTTAACATGTCTCATTTTATAGGATTCACAACCTCTCCATATATATGAGTCTCAAAAACGAACATCATTTCTATTTCACACACCATAGCTCAAAGAAGTTAACTAACTTATTGCATTAGTTACTTAACAATGGAACCAGAGCTTATCCTCAGATCATTTGATTTCTAACTAAGTGGTCTTAGAAATAACCCAGTGCAGATGACCATGGCAGAATCTCTTTTACCTGAAAATGCTGGCTGTCAATGTCTCAACTCCTCAGCATGGGAAACCTCTTCCTCACACTAACAAATCTGCAAGCCAAAATCAGTTTAGTATCTGCTTTTCCAGATAAATGACCTCTGACACTGAATCATTTAGAAGAATAGCTCCTAAAGGAAGCTGATTACTGCATTCATAAGAATGGCTATTCAAATTGTCCATAATCACCTACTAGTCCAAGTAATTTGCACATTCAACATTTGAGTTTTTGTCCTATACAAGAACCTAGTCAGGTGAATTTTATAGTACATTTTCTGTGGTGGTGGTGGTGGTAGTGGTGGTGGTGGTGATAATATCTGGAAATTTTCTCATAAGGTTCCTGGCACATTAATAATTCTAATAGGAGACACTTGAATCGATTATATAGATAGTTTATTTGCAATCAGGTGGGTCTAGATTAGAATCTTAGGTATGAATTTATATATAACCTTGAGTATATCATAGGACTTTATGCAGCTCTTTCCTCATCTCTTTTTAGAGATGGTAGACCACTTTGTGAACTGTCATCAGCACAGAGTTTATGTATAAAGAATACCTAGTACAGGACGAAAAACACAGTAGCTGCTCTCTAGATGATAGCTTATAATTATGATGATTGGATGCTAAGGCTATAGCTTTCATTAAGTTCAATCTGAATTGCTATCAGCCTTCCATAGAGCTCATAAACTGACCTCAAGTTTGAGCTGTCTTCTTTGAAGATGTTGGCCAGTCATTGCACTGGAACAAGAGAAATTTGGAGGCCTTGTTTTTCACACACTGTCCCAGACATGAAGCTGTCTACTTGCAGTGGTGTAGATGATTGCTAGTAATAATGTTGATTGGATTCTAATGAGAAAACAAAGAAACATCACCTATTCCTTGTTGGTTGTATCTCAAAACCTGAGCATAATTCCTCTGTATTTCACCAGAACAGTTTAACATTGCTTGACACTACTGCTCTCTGTCTTCCCTTATTAGCCGTGCAGTCTGAGCAGGCTACTTCAAAGGCTATGCATTAAAAGAACTGTCAGGTATTACAAACAAAATGCACCTATATAGGGAAACAAGTGTTTTACACTGTTAGTGTGTGCATAAGTATTTTACCTTTTTATTAGTTCTCTGGTGTTGGAGAGTGGGGAAGCATCTGTACAGAGAATTTCTTTGATACCTGCACAGTTTAATACTTTCCCCTCCATATACCTTCAGATTCACAGATTTTACCAGAAGATCAAAGCTTATCAACCAACTTTTCCCTCTCTACTACATCACAGCACAGATGCTCAGGGTTCAGATTCATAGGACTCTTTCACCATGTGAACTTTAAATATTCTCTCATTAAACCCATCCTCTTGTCTTCTACAAGGAGGAGTGCAGCCCAGGGATTCTATACCATAGGTTTCCAGGAGAGAAATGCTCTTAAGTTTGAGGCTCCATCCTGTCTGTTCATTTGTCAATACAATGAAGAGAGAAGCATAGGCCTGGGAACTAGGATGGCCAAGAGTGGTGCTATGGAAGACTCTAGAAGAGCTTATGACTGAGAGACTTGAGATCTAAATTCAAATGAAAATGGAAGGGAGCGAGTGTGTAGGTGAGTGGGGGTAGAGCATCCTGATAGGGAAGACCTCACACTTGAGCTCATAGATAAGAAAAAGCAGATGACCCACATAATCTGTGAGCTGTGACCATCAGGAGATGATTAAGGAATGGAGGTAAAAACTAAAACACATGGATTCCAGTTTCAGTTCAACCGTTACTACATGACCTTGGGCAAGTGACACAACTGTCCCAATCTTCAGGTTCCATTTGATAAAATAAATGTCATACTGTTTTTTTTAAATATATATATATAGAAAAAGCCTCTGTATGACCTAGAGTCATGAGTATCAAGTGACACTAATTCACAGATGCTTGCTCTAATATTCTTAATAATAATTCTGAATTTGTATAAGAAAAACAAAGGAACTACTAGTGGGGGTGAGCTGTGGGGTAATGTTTTAAAATTTTTAACTACACTAAGAATTGGAAAGTTCCAGAAAAACTTGGTTATATATAGTCTATCTATGTGTTATTACAGATGCAACTTTTTGGAAGCTTCTTCCTGAACTTAAGGAAAGCCATTTGGAAGGAATCAAATTCCCATTCTATAAAAATTGATTAAAAAATACTGAGGCCCCGGGCTGGAGAGATGGCTCAGTGGTTAAGAGCACTGATTGCTCTTCTGAAGGTCCTGAGTTCAAATCCCAGCAACCACATGGTGGCTCACAACCATCCATACAGCTACAGTGTACTCATATACATAAAATAAATAAATAACTATTTAAAAAAATACTGAGGCCCCATACTTATGTGTCTAATGTTTTTCAAGTGCCCAGTCAAATACTCGGGCTATGATATGTGTTAGGGGGCAAAAATGAATAGGAAGCTAAGCTTGAAGTCTTGTAGAGGAGAAAGATGTGTCCATTTATAAATTACAATATTTTGAACAGAAGTCTTTAGTCTGCTAAATCTACTCCACTCCAGGTTCCCTGAAAAGGTAAAGAATCACAATGGGTCTATGCTCTTGAATAATATAGAAAATGCCTCACAGAGGAAGTAGTTTTGGAAAACAAGTTGAAATATAAGTGAGTGTTACATCGTAAGCAAAGGCATCTGCCTGAACAGAGGCATGGAAAAACATGAGGCATTCGATGAATTGTAAGTTTTAAAGAAGGGCTGGAACTTAAGTTATCAGAAGGCAGGTGACAAAAAATTAACCTAGTCAGGTAGGTCATACAGAGGCTGTTTCTGTATAAAAATAGCAGCTTATGGGTAGCAGAAGAATATAAAATTAGGAGAGGTAAAGTTAAATAGCAATTTTTCCTATTTAATTAAAGAATTTTTAAGAAGAATTAAAGAATTAAAGAAGAATTAAAGAATTCTTAAAAATTCAAAAAAATGGGGTACAAGACTCGTGGAGAATCAAAGCCTAAAGAGGAGTGTAGAGAAAGTAATGTGTGTTAACCACCTCTCATAATTTACGGATATGTAAGATTATCCCTCTCCCAGGGTTGTGGCATGGCTAACATCAGATTACAACTAGAAGACAGCTTTGTAAAGTGAGAAGCACAGTCCACGTAGGAGAACTGGCAATTAAAGTGAATCTTGCCAAAGGTGTAATGATCAAGCATGTGGGCTTGGGAAACCAGTCTGCTAGATACAGCTATATGACCTTGAACATATCCCTAGGCTTCTCTGTAACTCATTTCCACTGATGCACAGGGAGGGAATAATAACTGCACCTATTTTATTCCTTGTGCAGATGAAATTAGTAATAGAAGTAAGGGGCTCAGAAAAGAGTCAACTTGTGATAAATAGTGTTAGATTGTGACTCTCTTCCAAGCACCAGCCCCCTTTCTGATGCCATCCTGATCTCATTAAAGAGCTCAGTGAAATAAAATGAATGTAGCCCACCATACAGACTTTTCTTCTTCATCACCCTTCCCTAAATAGCTATCAGTGATGGTCTTTAAGGCTCTAGCAGGCTGAGTGAGGGCCAGAAATCAGCACAGCAGGGGCCCAAACGTAACTGAGCCCACCAATGGTAATCTGACTTTGCTTCTGCCCCTTCTACTCCAGGCTTCCGCAACTTGCACGTGGATGACCAAATGGCAGTCATTCAGTATTCCTGGATGGGACTGATGGTATTTGCCATGGGTTGGCGGTCCTTCACTAATGTCAACTCCAGAATGCTGTACTTCGCACCTGACCTGGTTTTCAATGAGTAAGTACTCTTGTGATCAGCCTTTGGTCCCTTTGCTATCACTGGGGACTTCTGTCAGTCACTATTTGTTGAGCAGTTACTTTCATGCCAGACTATGCTCCGTACTTCCTAAGACCTGTCTCACTGAATTCTCATGATAATTTGGTCTGTTTTTATAGATAGTCATGTCTTTTGGGATGTGAGAGTTTATATGTATCAAAATTAAATTGATATTGGCCCTGAAAATTTCTTTTTCTTAAGAGATTTAACTCATATCTGTCTTCCTACCTGCTATATTTATCTTTCATGAACTTAGCTAAGGGCTCAGATTTTGGAATCATATTCTCTCCTAACATCTTAGTTCAGCTATTATCCATGTCTTGATCTTTGGACAAGACCCCTTAATGTCTGTGACTTTCAGGTTCCTGAAATTTTCAGTTTTCTCATAGAGCAACAAACATTTTAAATGGGAATTGATAGATGGGGTCTTCTTGGCCTATGATGAAGAAAATACGTTTTAAAATGAAGACTTAGAAGAATCATTTAGTCCAATAATGGTGACTCAAAGAATCCCAGCATTGAAATGACAGAGGCAGGAGAATCTGGATTTCAAGATTAAGTTTGCATTTATAGGACATTCAAAGCCAGTCACTAGCCTAGGCTGCAGAGTAACATCTTTCACTGAGTAAGAAAGAAAGAGAAAGGAAAAGGAAATAAAAGGGTGGGAGAGGGACAGGAGAGGACAAAAAGGCAAGGTAGGGGGACAGGCTAGGGATCCTGTTCTCATTCCCTTTCCCCCTTTCCTGTTAGTGTTCTCAGATTTTCCAGTGTCACTGTGAACGGAGCTAACCAGAATAACTGTCCCAAGAACCTTGAGCTTGAGTCATTACAGGGAATCCTTTCAGTGAGGACAGGAATTATGCTTCCTCCCACTTCGGGCCTTTAAATAAAATCCACAGGCCTGCGATTCCTTTAAAGCATAGCAGTGCCATGAAAGGCAGAGTAAGTGTCCCCAACTGCTCTCTTTCAAACTAGCCAGCCCTGGTAGTCAGAAGCTAAGAATAGCCACTAGGATTTTGGTTTCCAGACCTTCCATGAGTTACCTATGATGCCATCTTCTGGCCCAGACTTTGTAAAGCCCCATAATGGTTTATTGACTCCCCCTGGGACCCTGCTATTCTGCATTGAATCAACTCCTCAAGGTCTAGCTCCACCTTCTGCAGAACTCTGAAACCTTTGGAGTTTACCATGATCAATTTCTAAATATCTATTTCCCTCTCCCTCCACATATGCCTGTGGCACCCTGCCTCAGCTTTGTAATTAAGTCTTGTTCATCACATGAGAAGATACCATAGGGGTTCTTATGGCATCAGGCTTAGATCTATCAATCCACAAAGGTCCTGAAACAAGGCTCCCTTCCACTTATAGGAACCCATTGCATTACAACCATTAGAGTCCCTACAAATATCTAGGCCTGTATTTCTCAACATATGTAACTGTTGACATTTTGGAATGATGTTTTCATTGTGCAACATATTATGCAGTTTTGCACTTAGTATTCCATGGTACCTGCTTGATAAATAAGATTTCAGTCTTTCAGTTGTTTTGACAGAAAAATGCTCCACTACATTTCTATTGTCTACTGGAAAGGCTGTACTCTCCAGTTGAGAATCATTAATTGTTGTCAACTGAGGCCTAGAAGAGACAGAGATTGAGGACATAAAGCTTAGAAAACCCATGTGTGCTCTATGGAATACCAAAGCCCTATTCTCAGTAAAGTTCTCTTGATTCTTTCCCGCTTTGTGGAAATCCTGCGTTGCGAGGATAATGGGCTTAAATTCTAGCTCTATAAACATGGGGAAATTGCTGCAGTTGAGTCATATAGCTCTCATCATAGAATGCTGTAACAATGAATAACATAACAGTACCTTCCTTACACATCATTAACTAAGCACTTATCATGTGCCAGGCACTATGTTCAGTGTTTTCCAATCTTCATTTTCTTTTTCATCTACTCTTTTACCAATGCCTCCTTCTGCTCTCTCTGTGAATCCCAATCCTACCTATTATTTTTCCCTACTGTCCATCCACTTTCCTTCCTTTAATTCTCTCCCAGTTCTCTCTCCCTGCTTCCTGTTTATTTCCTCTTTGAATTCCTTTCATTGCTTATTCCTCTTCTCTCTCATCCATTCCCTATCGTTTCTGTCTCAGGGGCCTGCAGCAATATTCTAGGAATCCTTTATGCCAGAACCATGATTTCAAATACTGCAGTGTTGACATCAACAGAGGCGTGTGAATACAATGGAGACAGAAGCAGAGCCAGGCTCCAGGGGCAGCAGAACTTAC
>JADRCD010041291.1:2889-21951 GCA_019843815.1 Montemys delectorum | reverse complement strand
GATCCACCTCGAGGCTCAGGGGTTAGGGGTTTTTATAGGAAGGAGGTCTAGGGGAACAAAGGAATTAGTATAGCAATACATAATTGGCTAATTCAAATCCAGCTAGAATACGTGCAGATCAGAGCATAGGGAAATTACTAAGGGTGGTATTGAGGCAGCAGGGCATCTGGCTGGCCTCCAACCATACCTCATCATTCAGTTGGGTCATCTTGCCCAGACAGGTCCCTGCTTGCCGGAGCCCACCCAGACATGTCTTATCTATCTCTTCTTGGCCTGCTAGTTCCCAGAATGTTCAACAGCTTGCTTGCTCATTCCCTGGCCTATATGGGCAAGCTTGTGCTGGATTTTCAGGCCTATAATTCTTCTACCTGGCCAGCACAGCTCCCAAGCTTTAGTTACTCCTTTTCAGTATCTGTCTAGAAATTTTCCCATTTCATCCAGATTTCCCAGTTCGGTAGAGTATAGGCTTTTGTAGTAGGTTCTGATGATTTTTGGATTTTCACAGGTTCTGTTGTTATGCCTCCCTTTTTGTTTCTGATTTTGTTAATTTGGATACTGTCTCTGTGCCCTCCGGTTAGTCTGGCTAAGTGTTTGTCTATCTTGTTCGTTTTCTCAAAGAACCAGCTCCTGGTTTGGTTGATTCTTTGAATAGTTCTTTTTGTTTCTATTTGGTTGATTTCAGCCCTGATTTTTATTATTTCCTGCTGTCTACTCCTTTTGGGTATACTTTCTTCTTTTTGCTCTACAGCTTTCAGGTGTGCTGTCAAGCTGCTAGTGTATGGTCTCTCCAGTTTCTTTTTGGAGGCACTCAGAGCTAGCTATGGGTTTCACCCCTAGCACTGCTTTCATTGGGTCCCATCAGTTGGGGTATGTTGTGCCTTCCTTTTCATTGAATTCTAAAATGTCTTTAATTTCTTTCTTTCTTTCTTCCTTGATCAAGTTATCACTGAGTAGAGCATTGTTCATTTTCCATGTGTATGTGGGCTTTCTGTTGTTTTTGTTGTTATTGAAGACCAGTCTTAGTCCGTGGTGATCTGATAGAATGCATAGGATTATTTAAATCTTCTTGTATCTGATGAGACTTGTTTTGTGACCAGTTATATGGTCACTTTTGGAGAAGGTACCATGAGGTGCTGAGAAGAAGATATATTCTTTTGTTTTAGAATGAAATGTTTTCTCTCTCTCTCTCTCTCTCTCTATATATATATATATATATATACACACACACATGTATATATATACATTTATATATACATGAATATATGTATATATGTGTATATACATGTATATATGTATATATGTGTATATATGCATATGTATATCTATGTATATTAAATCCATTTGGTTCATAACTTGTGTTAGTTTCACTCTGTCTCTATTTAGTTTCTCTTTCCATGATATGTCCATTTATGTTAGTTGTATGTTGAAGTCTCCCATTATTATTGTATGAGTTGCAAGAGTGTGGTTAACTTTCTCTTTTGAATGTGGGTGTCTTTGTATTTGGAGCATAGATGTTCAGAATTGAGAATTCGCTTTGGTAGATTTTTCCTCTGATGAATATGTAGTGTCCTTCCTTATCTTTACTGATAACTTTTGGTTGAAAGTCGATTTTATTCAATATTAGAATGACTACTCCAGCTTGTTTCTTGGGACCATTTGCTTGGAAAATTATTTTCCAGCCTTTTATTCTGAGGTAGTGTCTGTCTTTGTCACTGAGGTGCATTTTCTGTATGCAGAAAAATGCTGTGTCCTGTTTTTGTATCTGGTCTGTTAGTCTAAGAGATATTAAGGCAGTGGTGGTACCTACCATTAATCCCAGCACTTGGGAGGCAGAGTCCTGTGTATTTCTGAGTTTGAGGCCAGCCTGGTCTACAGAGTGAGTTCCAGGACAGCTAGGACAGCCAGGGCTATAAAAAGAAACACTGTCTCAAAAAAAAAATAAAACAAAACAAAACAAACAAACAAACAAAAAGGAGCTATTAAGGAAAAGTGATTGTTGTTTCCTGTTAATTTTGTTGTTAGAATTGGAATTATGTTTGTGTGGCTATCTTATTTTGGGTTTGTTGAAAGAAGATTACTTTCTTTCTTTGTTCTAGGGTATAGTTTCCCTCCTCGTGCTGGTGTTTCCCATCTATTATTCTTTGTAGTGCTGGATTTGTGGAAAAATATTGTATAAATTTGCTTTTGTCATGGAATATCTTTGTTTCTCCATCAATTTTAATTGAGAGTTTTGCTGCATATAGTAGCCTGGGCTGGCATTTTTGTCCTCTTAGGGTCTATATTACATCTTCTGGCTTTTGTAGTCTCTGGTTAGAAATCTGGTGTACTTCTGATAGGTCTGCCTTTATATGTTACTTCACCTTTTTCCCTTACTACTTTTAAAATTCTTTCTTTGTTTTGTGCATTTGGTGTTTTGATTATTATGTGTCAGGAAAAATTCCCTTTCTGGTCCAAACTATTTGGAGTTCTGTGGGCTTCTTGTATGTTCATGGGCATCTCTTTCTTTAGGTTAGGGAAATTTTCTTTTATAATTTTGTTGAAGATATCTACTGTCCCTTCAATTTGGGAATCTTCACTCTCTTCTATACCTATTATCCTTAGATTTGTTCTTCCCATTGTTTCCTGGATTTCCTGAATATTTGGGGTTAGGACCTTTTTGCTTTTTTTGTTTTCTTTGACTGTTGTGTCAATGTTTTCTATGGTGTCTTCTTCATCTGAGAATCTCTCTTTATCTCTTGTATTCTGTTGGTGATGTTTGCATCTATGACTCCTGATCTCTTTACTAGATCTTCTAACTCCAGAGTGGTCTCCCTTTGTGATTTCTTTATTGTTTCCATTTCCATTTTTAGATATTGGATGATTTTGTTCAATTCCTTCATCTGTTTGGTTGTGTTTTCCTGAAATTCTTTAAGGGACTTTTGTGTTTCCTTTTTAAGTGCTTCTACCTGTTTACCTGTGTTCTCCTGTACTTTTTAAGGGAGTTATTTATGTCCTTCATAAAAATCCTCTATCATCATCATGAGAAGTGATCTTAAATAAGGATCTTGCTTTTCCAGTGTGAGGGGTATCTAGGACTGGCTATAGTGGGAGAACTGGGTTCTGGCGATGCCATGTAGCTTTGGTTTCTGTTGTTTAGGTTCTTGAACTTTCCTCTTGCCATCTGGTTATCTCTGGTGTTAGTTGTTCTTTCTGTCTCTTAATGTAGCTTTTCCCTCCTGTGGGTCTATAAGCCTGTGATCTTAGGTGTGTCAGCATTCAAGGGGAGACCAATTCTCTCCAGGTGGGATTTGAGTACTGAGGCATGTGGGATAGCCTTAGCTTTGGGACACAGATGGTGACAAGAAGGATCCTGTCCCCTGCTGGTTCTCAGTTCCTGTGCCCTGTGTACTCCTGGTAGGTCCCTCTAGGGACAGTTATTGGAGTGATAGTGGTTGGCTTACCTGTGGGCCTATGATTGAGAGCACTTCTAGAAGACCAGCTCTTTCTAGATGGGAATTGGGTACAGAGGGCTGTGGGACAGCCTTAGCTCCCAGATTTTTTTTTAATAGACAACAGATATATAGATTTTGTTTCCTCATCCACTCATTCAGATTACCTTTTGGTTGGAGAATTTGAAGCAGTTGATTTAAGAAGTTATTTTGGAAATGATAATGGTAATCATCATATTGTTAACTTTGGTGCTGTTATTTGAGTGTTATTTTATATTTTAACAATTATGGTTTGTATTTCTTTCCATAGTCTCTTGGTCATGCTTTTCCTTTTCTTCAGACTAAAATATTATTTCCTGTATTTTTTTAAGGTTTGGTCCATTGAATATTAAAAAATTTAGACTATTTATATCATGGAAAGCTTTTCTTTGTCCTTCAACTATGGCAGATAATTTTGCTAAGTATATTAGTCTAGGTTGGCCATTATGATCTTTTAGGACTTAAAATGTATTGCTTCTAGCTCTTCTGAATTTTAAGGATTCCACTGAGAGATCAACTGTTATTCTGATGGGTTTTACTTTACATATGACTTGTTTTTTCTTTTGCAGTTTCAATACATCTTTGTTGTTGCTGTTGTTGTTGTTTTGTAGGAATAATGTTTTAATTATGATATACTATGGGGATTTTATTTTCTGATCCTGTGTATTTGGCATTCTGGGTGCTTATTCTATCTGTATGGGTATAACCTTCCTTAGTTTTGGAAATTTTTCTTCTATGCTGTTTTTATTAATCTGGTCTAGGCCATTGACTTGGTATTCCTCTCCCTCATCTATACTTGTAATGCTTAGATTTGGCCTTTTCATGATATCCCACATTCTGTATATTCCTTTCTTATTTTTTGTATTCTTTGCTTATTTCATCTAGATCATTTATTTTTGAGTCCTGATATTCTATCTTCTGCTAGATCTATTCTATTTATAAAGCTTTCTTTTGATTTTTTTAGTTGGGTTCTTGAGTATTTCAATCCCATCTTCTTTTTCAGCTTGAATCTGCTTCTATCTATTGAATTATATTTTCATGTTCTGCTTGTCTTCATCATTTTAGTGTTTTCTTGGGGATCACTTACATATTAAAGATCCTTAAGATCTTTAATTTAATTGAACTATCTTGTTTTGACTAGTTTAAACTCCTTAAATTCTTTGAGGCAGTTTATGATTTTATGTTTACACTCTGCATATCGAGGTTGATCAAGTTAATTCTCATTGACAAACATTTTTGCTAGACTAGTAGGTTTGAAATGGGGGATACTGGCTTGACTTTTCATATTTTTATGACTTTTGTGATAAAATCTGGGCATATGTTAGTTCTTTTGTTCTGTGTTTAATATGAACAAAGTTGGTTTGGGCAAAGCAAGGGATGTATGAGTCAGACTCATCTTAGATGTTGGAAATGGTTTAAATGTAATGAAATCAAGTGGATAAAGGAGGCTGGTCTTGTGTAAAGGTTGTGCAGCTTGATCTAAACTTTTTGTCTTAGGGTTTTTACTGCTGTAATGAACTACCATGATCAAAATGCAAGTTGGGGAGGAAAGGGTTTATTCAGCTTACACTTCCACATTGCTGTTCATGACCAAAGTAAATCAGACAGGAACTCAAGAAGAGCAGGATCCTGGAGACAGGAACCTAGGCCATAGAGAGTTGCTGCTTACTAGCTTGCTTCCTCTGGCTTGCCCAACCTACTTTCTTATAAAACCATGAGCCCAGGCATAGTAGCACCCACAACTATCTGGGCCCTCCATCATTTATCACTATTGAGGAAATGCCTTACAGCTGAATTTCATGGAAATATTTCCTTAACTGAGGCGCCTTCCTCTATGATGACTCTAGCTTATGTCAAGTTGACATGTACACCTATAATGTGAGGATGATCTGCTGGGGTGGAATTTAAATGTGGTATGGGAGCTACCAGTACATTGGGAAGTATGCAGGACAGGTCATGGCAGAAGCCTACATATTGGTTGAAGTTCAAGCAAGGGTGGCTATATTAGGCTGGGGCAGTGGATATAGGACACAGGTGTGTGAAGGGTGTATGGAGGGGTGTGTAAGACAGGCTCACTCATATATCTTGTAGAACTGTCTCCAAATTCTTAACAGATGGCAATGAAATGGAGCCTTATCACATTTGCTTCTGAGCTACTGTAGGTATTTGAAACAGAGACTTATAAAGGCAATGAATATCCTTTTCCTCTTTGAATAGACATTATTTATGGAGGTAGAAACTGTCAAGAAGCTGAAGTTGATATTCTACTTCCCCCATTTTCCTTAAAGAAAGAAAGCAGAGAGTATCTCAACTTAGGTGTTTCAATGATGAGAAACTTTTGACAAAAGTAAGGATTCTATCAAATAAACAGCGCTTTATTCTTTGTATTAGAACTCTATGATATTGGATAAGGTAGAATTAATGACTAATTTATGGCCAGACAATTGTCTTGAACACAATTAAGGTGACAAGGGCTTAGGAAAACCATATTTTCTACTTAGATTTATAAAAGTGATTAAAATAGCAAAATGTATGTAAAATTCATACAATTTTATTTACTTTCATAAGCACCATCTCCTCTCACATAGTCTTCCCATTGTTTGTACTCAGAGAAATTGATAATACAGACCTTTGACTAATTATTATGAATCTCTAACCAGAGAGCCATTTATGTCAAAACCAATATTTGATTCTACTTCCTGTTGATCATGATTATCTCTACAATATACTCCAGCTACCATGATGTTTTATTCAAATACATAGGACAAAATAGCCATTGAATGATCCCTTTGAAAGCATACACCATTATATTTTATCACAGTGATGATAAAAAAATAAGTGACAAAAAATTGGTACCAGAGTAGTAGGGCATTTTCTTTGTCTAAACACAACCATGTGATTTTAAAGACCATTGGAACTAGCTTTCAGGAAGAGAAATTTGGAAGAGATTGTGGTCTCTATGATGGAAGCACACTAATCAGAGATTAGTTGGCAATTTTGTTGGTGCTCAGAAGATCAGACTAGTGGTAGAAATATGATACAGACAGTAAAGTCTACACTCATGAGGTTTTGAATGAGAAAAATACTCTAATTAGGAACAGAACAAGAAATAATTCATGTTGTATCTGGAAAATAATTTGTCTATATTATGTTCATGACCTGACACTTTGAGGTAGCCTAAGTTTAAAGATGTCACACCAATTAACTTAGTAATTTTAGAGAGTTTTAAGAGAGTATAATATCACTGCTATGACATGCTCACATCTTGTCTGCTTTAGCCATATTCCCTAGTAAGAATCAGGAGGAAAAACCCAAGCAGTAAGATGGGTTTACTTCTCTATCATCTCTCCAGAAAGGGGTAGAGTTAAAAGATATGCACAAGGAAAGACTGGCTGATAAATCCATTAGCATCATTAAAATTGTAGGCATTCCAGGAATTGGCCAGAACCCACCTATAAAAAACTCTAGGGTATAAAAGCATAAACTCACTGGACAGACATTCCCTTGACAAAATAGAGTTGCCAACATGTCATGTTTGTATAGATGATGTTTAGATAGATGTTCTAAGGAGATGTTTTCCTGGATTCAGCAATCTTACAGATAATCAGAAGCAGTTATAGTTGTGCTCCAAGGAGCCCTGATTATTATGGAAACTTGTGGGAGATCACAACATTGTTCATGTGGTACTGGTTTTTGAAAGAGTTATAGGGTCATTGAAGTTAAACTGAGATTTTTAAGGAAGGCCTGTGAAGACACACAGTGGAGCTTTACAGACAAAATATAAAGCTACAACAGAGATCCTAGAATGTAGGAGATGGCAGAGACTTGGAACATCTGCTGATGCAAACAGCAGGCAATGAGTGGAACCTGCTCAAACAAGAGGCTATGTGGTGTACAAATGGCAAGGCCCATAGATAGGGTGGCACTAGTTAATCTTCTTGGAGAAGAATATCACATATTCTTCATCAAAATATCACATGTCACAGATGCCAGACATGGAGGTACAAAGTTTTTCTCCAATAGATTTCAGTCTTATTTTGTTCCCATCCCTTTTCCCTATGCCCCTATTCTTCTTTTTTTTTTTTAAATGGGAATATTACTTTGTGCCCTGGTGTATCAGAAATTTGTAATTTTCCTTTTGTTATTTATGGTGGATCACATATAAAAGATTGCCTTGAATCTCAATAAAGAGTCTGAATTTGGGCTTTAAAGTAATGTTGGAAATGTCAAGACTTTGGATACTAGAAGTTGTGCTAAGTACATTTTGCATGATGAGATAACTATAAGTCTTTGAGGTCCAGGGAGGAAGAATACTATATTTCAAATATGAAATGTCTTTCACAGGCTCATGTTTTCAACACTTTGCCCCTGAGCTGGTAACACTATTTGGAGATTGTGAAAATGTTTGGAAGCTATCCCTTACTGGAGAAAGTAGGTATTTAAGGAAAGGTTCTTGGGATCTATTACACTTGATCCTGTCACAATATTTTCTGGTCAGGAGGAAGTGAACAGTTCTTTTTTCCCATCTACTTCTTCCCACATGGTGTTCTGCTCAAGTGCATGAGACACAACAGTCATCGACTGAACCTTCTAATGTTTCGTACCAAAGAAAATCCAAGTTTAAAAAAAATACCATTAAAAACCCAACATTTTTTATTGTAGCTAAAATCAATGAGACTTTTACTTTACATCAGGTACTATGGTAATCTCTCTCAATGAGATTCTAGTTTTTATACATTTTCTCCAGTCAAACAAACATAGACCAAGAAGATTAAATAATTTGTCGAGGACTAAAAAGATAATATACCTTAAGGTCAGAACTTACAACTACATAGCATAGCTAGTACTTATGGGCATAGAAGGCCTCTTTCTAACCAAGAGGCATATATTAGCTGGAATGAGGCTCCCAACACATATATTCAGTGAAAGAAGAGGCACCTTATACTTGAAAGACTTGTGGCCCCAAGGAGTGGGGAGACCTAGCAGGGTGGAATGGGGCACTGAGGACATCCTCTTGGAGACTGGGTAGGAGGAATGGGGTGAGGAACTTTTGGAGAATGAACCAGGAGGGGGATAATGATAGGACTGTAAAAACAGATTAAAGATAATTTTAAGAAAATTCATATTAACCAAATAGGATATAGAGTCTTGTAATTTTGTCTTTCTTTTTGCATCCAGCTCATACTGCTTTACTTGTATCTTTTTCTTTACTTGTGGTTAATAATAGAGCAGATAGAGTCACAAAGTTATTTTGGAAAATTCTCCTAGTCTTCTTGGACTGGAGACCTTAAATGCTATTTATTCCCTTTGTTTTGCTCATTCCCACGTGTGCTTGATTTGGCTAAGTACTTGATCCCAATGATCCAGCAACTCATATCACAACAAGACCACGTTATTTTCCATGTACCACATGAAATCTTTTCAACATGAGTTTATTTGGTATGTGCCAGAAATTACTGAGTGGAAAAAAAGTTGAGCAGATCTTGATTTTCTTTTAAAGTTTATCGAAGAGCATAGATTGCCACCCTCAACTGGAAATGACTTAGCTCATATAAGAGGCACATACATACAAATGACTCTTATGCCTTTTAACAATACATATAGAGCTGTTATTCCAGTAGAAACTATCTTTCTGTCTAATTATGTGGGTTTTCATTGGAGAGGAACATGCTCCATTTTCTTGCTTTCAACAGGTTATATTTTAGCAAAAGAAAAAATGACTGAGTGGGCAGGGTGAGACTATGGGATAGAAAAATTTGGGGGGAGGGATATGGATCAGAAGTCAAAGGGAGTCATGTATCAAGGTGGCATCATTCTATATTAAAGCACAGACTACAGTAAATAATAAGTGGTAAAGCAAATGTCCAGAGAAGATAACCCAAAGATTCATTATTAGCCACCATTAATATTCTGTATCACATGGTTATGGTATTGTGCTCTCTGGTTTCTCTGCTTGCAGGGACTGAGGATACAAAATAAGGTAGGAGTGAGGTGAAGATAGACAACAATAAAGAAAATGAAATGAAGAATGAAACTGAGATGCAATGTGCCAGGAAAAGGACTGACAATCAGATTATTATGGCCAGTGTAACTCCTGGAAGGAATTAGAAAAACCAAGAAGAGTCTGATTTGGGAATCATGTGGAAAGAGCATTTCTTGCATGGAATATGCCATACTTGGTTGGGTTTGTTTGTTATCAAAAATGAGCAACTTATAACATCAACAGTATTTGTCCTTTAAAATGAGACTACCAGAGATGAAACAGACTGTACTGGCTGATTTTGTGTGTCAACTTGACACAGGCTGCAGTTATCACAGAGAAGCGAGTTTCAGTTGGGGAAGTGCCTCCATGAGATCCAGCTGTGGGGCATTTTCTCAATTAGTGATCAAGGGGGTAGGGCCCCTTGTGGGTGGTGCCATCTCTGGGCTGGAAATCTTGGGTTCTATAAGAGAGCAGGCTGAGCAAACCAGGAGAAGCAAGCCAATAAGGAACATCCCTCCATGGCCTCTGCATCAGCTCCTGCTTCCTGACCTGCTTGAGTTCCAGTCCTGACTTCCTTGTGATAAACAGCCATGTGGAAGTGTAAGCTGAATAAACCCTTTCCTCCCCAACTTGCTTCTTGGTCATGATGTTTGTGCAGGAATAGAAACCCTGACTAAGACACAGACCATAAAGTTGCTGCCATCTAAAGAAGACAGGCAAATACTCTTCCTCATTTCCCCCCTCCTCTTCCTCCTCTTCTTCCTCCTCCTTCTTTTTCTGTCTTGTGATAGGCCCTAGAAATACTCATTCCATTCATCAGATGAAGAATGTCAGCCGTATCTCCTTTGGATGTAGTTAACAGAATTTTCATGGACTTCATTGAAGCATTCAAATTGTAGCCTTCAAAACAAAACTATAAACTCAAAAGCACTTGTAGGCATGTATCAGTGTAGGCTCATGATAACTACAAATACAGCTAATCACTGGAAAACTAAGGTGGCAACCAGATCTAAAGAAGTCTTCCAAAGATAATAGACTTTCTTGAAGCCTTTCTGTGCCATCACCAAAGGCTGCCAGATGAGGTAAAAATCCAGAAAAGAGTATTTCAATTGCATGAGCTCTAGAAAAAGAGTACTCACTAGATAAACGATACCAGAGAGTATTCAGCTTTTGAGGTTACAATGCCAGACAGTCCAAGAGAAATATTGTCAAGAGACCTGGACCCTAAAAACCTAATATGATTTGAGCAACTGGATGATAGGATGTGATCATGGAGCTCCATCCATGGTCATCCATGGAGTTTCATCCATGTTGGAAGAAAAAGGGGTCATAAGTCTGAATACTATTGTAGCTAGTATTTATTTTAAAAATTTATTTAGTTGATATTTTGGGGAGGAGTGATACATCTTGTCACGCCTGAGGTTAGTGTCACTTGGAGATTACTATGTTTTCTTCTAGTAAATAACCAAAGATAAGTTAAAATGTAGTAAGAGCAAGTGTATGCAAAATGATTATGATTTGTAGTCCTTACTACCTTCTCTATCTCAGTAATAAACTGTTATACACATGTATAAAAGCCATAAAAACACAAACAAACGTTCAGGACAGGGAATATTGTCATATGGTCATACCTAATTTGTTTTTCTTTTTTTTTTCAGAAAAAAAAGGTAGGTATATCTTAGCACAAAGCTGTTCTACCTTGTTAAAGAGCTGGCAAATTTTGTCTGCAGTGGATCCCCTTTAGAAGGTCAACATTGTAAATGTACTGATGTTTCTTAATATGTAAGAACTAGAGGGTTTAGTTATACTTTCTTTTTTAATTCTTAAATCCTTTCTGGAACAATTTTTACAATGGATCATGCTAAGGTAGTGAAGAGATAGAGAATGAGATGGCAGTAGTAGAGGATTTAGATACTTGATTTTATCAATGGACAGGTAAATTAAACAAGAACTGCTAAGGAAGTATTAAACTTGAACTTCACTTTGGACCAAGTGTGCTGAATATATGTATAAAGAACTTCCCATCCTATATACCAGAATATCTACTCTCCTTGTGCATACATGGCAAATTCACTGAGAGAGAGAGAGAGAGAGAGAGAGAGAGAGAGAGAGAGAGAGAGAGACAGAGACAGAGACAGAGACACAGAGACAGAGAGAGACAGAGAGACAGAGACAGAGAGAGACAGAGAGAGACAGACAGAGACAGACAGAGACAGACAGAGACAGACAGAGACAGACACAGAGAGAGACACACACAGAGAGACAGAGACATACAGAGAGAGGCAGAGAAAGACAGCTATTCAGCTCTTCAGTCATTGGCATCAGTCATGTAAGTGATAAAGTCACTTTATACATTCCAACTCCAGCAGCTGTGATATAGAAAATAATCATATCATCCCGCCAATAGCTAAAGCCTCATTCCCAGACTTATGACCCTAGAACAGCTAAATCAGATTTTGCCAAGGTCTAGCAGCAGCTTGAGAGAGAGTTCTGAGGAAGAGTAAATGGGAGCAGCAGAAAAATGAGTCGGAGTCAGTGATGGATGCAAGCTGTCAGCTCTGTAATATGTTCAACATAGACCATATTATATGTTTCTTGCAGACCAAAGGCTAGTCTTTTGCTTGTATAATCTACTTCCTTAGAAATTATATATCACTCTAATCATTTTCTAGGTTCCCTTTTAATCATTCCACAAATCAGCATTTTATGACCTTAGCTCCTTGACTCTTAGAAATTGAAATACAGAGCACATTCAAAGCAAATGAACCAGACAACAAGTACAATTTATTTTTTAACATAGCAAGTACTATGTGATTTGCTGGGAAAAGCACTTGTGCTTGTCAACTCTAGGCATAAAGCCTATTTTTAATGTGAGAAAATTAGCTTTAAGTATAGTTTTTATATAAATTTTATAATTTAGCTAGCTCTTGTTTGTGCTGATGCAAGCAGAATTGAAGCTCATCTTATAATTCTTGGGTACCTCAAAATATTCTTTTAATCCTTGGATTTTTTTCTCTTTAATATCAGGAACTCCAAGGCTTATTATTGGAAAGTATTAAGCAATCCAAGATGTGTATCAATTAAGATGGGGATAGCTTAATATCATTAAGCCATCATCTTTTTTCTTGATACCAGATATTTTGTCCATCCCCAACTTCTATTTGAATTCCACCTTCTTTAGGGAGTAGAATATCTGGATCAATTTTAGTTGTTGATGGATTCTATGGAAAACATCATTTTACCACTAATATTATATAACCATTTATCTGAGCCTTGTTTTATAACTATTCCTTCTGTTTCATGATCTAGGTTTTTCCTCTATTGACCAAATCCTCTCCTTTAATATCTTTCTAACTAAGCTGACTCATTAGTGCAACACACTCTGTTTTTTGAGGTCTGTGAAGCCCGTCATACAATTCATACTGTATCTTTATATTTTGCATAGTTTAGAAATCCTGTAAAGGACAATTCTTGAACTGATTTATGTATTCTTGAACTAATCATTTCAGAATCCTTTCCCATAGCCTTAAAGGATGTCCTGAAGGTCACAGTATCACCATTTTGCTGAAGATCACTAGACACATTCTTGCTTCTTGGAATTGTGCTGTTTCTGATTACCCTGAAGTCATTAACCTTGGCAGAAAGAACACTCCTTAATAACCTTGACAGGAAGAATGTTCCTCAAAGGAGAAGCATGAAGTAAAATATATACAATATTATGCAAACAAGCTATATACCTGAGGCATTCAAGGAGACCCACATTTTGCTGGCTCTGCTCCAGAGGCAGGAACCTTGTCACATTGTCCCTTCCATAGCCAAGCTCAATCCAGAAAGATTCCTTTACTCATTCAAGTCACATTAACTTAGACCTTAGTCATTGTGGAGCATAGATGACTCAGCCACACCAAGCCCTACTGCAAAAAATTGTGAAAATTATTTTGTACCATCAATTTTTAACTTTTTAGAAAGCAAAAGATAACTGAACAAGTTAAATGAAATGAAATGTACAGAACTGTTGCTGAGGCTGAAGACATAGATCAGCCATTAAGGACACTTGCTACTCTTCCAGAGGATCCAAGTTCTACTCCTATCACTACTTGACTTGGAAGCTCACAACTGCCTATAACTCCAGCTTCAGGGGATCTGACACCCTCTTTTGGCTTCCACAAGAATATGCACACATGTCTCAAACACACAAACACACACACACACACACACACACACACACACACACACGCACGCACGCACAGAGAGGGGGGGTAGGGAGGGACAATTGTAACAAAGAACTAGATCAATTGGTACTTTTACCATAAAGTGTATGCTTATTAATGTTGGTTTTCTTCTGTTTTTCCCTTTTGAAGTTTTTTCCATCCTGTCCCATACACATCCAATACTGCCAATGTCTTATGAAGATCTAATATTGAAAACAAGTTAAAAATTTGAGACTCAAAAATCTCTAAAACACCAAAAACCTATTTGTATAGTAAATACTTGTGTGGAGAAACTTCTATTTCATTTTAAAATTTTAAGACAAATTTAACTGTGTATACTTTACCTTACAACATGCTATTATAAAATATTTAGGTATACAAATAGTTACTATAGTGAAGGAAGGTAATTCATATGTCATATCACATAGTTGACCTATTTTCTTGTAAAAGCAATTAAAGTCTATTTAACAAAAATCTTTAGTGAAATACAATTTTATTGACTGTAGTTCTCATGTGGTATATTAAATCTCTAGACTTCCTTATCTCACAGATCTGATTTTTGGTATTCTTTGCTTACATCTACATTTCTTTCCTTCCTCACTTCCTCTGGAAATATTGTTTAGTTAGATGTTTGGCTTATTTGAGATAGGGTCTTAAGATGTACCTGAAGCTAGCCTTAAATTCATACATAGTCTTCCTGCCTCATCCTTCCAAGAACTAAGATTATGGGTGTGTATCAGAATCCCAACTATCACTATTTTATTTTCTGTTTCTGTGTGTTTCAAACTTTATTTTTAGACTACATTTATAAGAAAAGTCTATTTTAAAATTGATCATATAAATGATGAGAGAAATAGAAAATATAGCTCTAATTAGGGAGGGGAAAGGTGATAAATATTGAAGAAGAGAGAAAGATAAAAATATACCAAGAATGCCTGAAATAAATCATAAGAATCATACTATTAACTCTCTTCCTAAAAAATAACCCTATAATGCAAGCAAGTTGGTGTATAAATGTGTATAAAAAGTTTTAAACACCTGGCAATGCTTCAACCAAAAGCCAAACATAATATAAAAAAACCTCCAACACCAGACTTAGAAGGCCTCTTTTCAATTGCTAGTTAAAATTTGTCCAAGAAACTTGTAAAGGTTATTGCTAGTACCCTTGGTAACCTCCCCAAAGCTGGAAGTAAGTTCCTATTGTTGAATATGCCATGAATGTCAATCAAAGGATCCGGAGGCTCCTGAACTGAAATTAACCCTAAAAGCCTCCTCTCTGAGGACTAGCTCTCATGGTACCAGATGGTACCATGTAAGCTTACAAAAATGAAAGCAACAAAAGACTCTAAATAAATAAATAAATAAATAAATAAATAAATAAAATGGGAAATTTTATTCCTAGTACTTGAAACCTAGCCAACTACCAGGGCTAGTGAAGTCCTGTATCTTGGAGGAGAACCTACAATTGCCACTTATCTTAAACAGCTTAATCCTTAACTACATTGTAAATATTTATCCTTATACCCAGACATAAGTGTAGTCCTCACCCCTTATCAAAGACAATTGTATTTGACACAAATGAGACCAATACAGAAACTCACAACAGATAAAAGTGCGGTTATAGAGCCTAATCTCAACAAATACATCTACAATACAACTCCCACATATAAGACTCAGGAATTGTTATAGAAGAGGGCATGGAAAGAGCCAGATAACCAGTTTTATGTAAGACTGTGTCTGTTAGGAATGTCAGAAGCTACATACATAAAGTCTCAGCAACATAGTTGCCCAAATGTGCTGAACAAGAATGATAATAATAGTTATTCCAATGTAGAAGTGTAAAGTCTATGAGGCCTCAACGCTAGACAAAGAACTATGGGCAACTAAGAAATACTGAGATAAAGAAATAGTTTTCCCCAGGTGTTATGGTTTATATATGCTTAGCCCCGGGAGTAGCACTATAAAATGTGTGGCCTTGTTGGAGTGGGTGTGGCTTTTGTTGGAGTAGGTGTGTCACTGTGGGTGTGGGCTTTAAGACCTTCATCCTAGCTGCCTGGAAATTAGTATTCTGCTAGCAGCCTTCAGATGAAGATGTAGAATACTCAGCTCCTCCTGAACCATGCCTTGCTCCTGCCTTGATGTTAATGGACCTTCTGAACCTGTAAGCCCCAATTAAATGTTGTCCTTATAAGAGTTGCCTTGGTCACGGTGTCTGTTCACAGCAGTAAAACCCCAACTAAGACACCAGGATAGAAGAGCACAGCAATCTGTTTTCCAATACCAAATACCTCAGAAACACAAGTATTGTTATATCGACTGAAAAAGTTGTCCTTATATAATTATGAATTTATATATGTGAATGTATATGTCTCTATATACATTTATACATGTATGCATGTGTATGTAACAATTAATAAATAAAGAGTTCATGAATTTAAAAGAGAGCAAGGAGCGGTATGAGGAGGGAGCAAAGGGAAGGGAGAAATGGTATAATTGTGTTGTAATCTCAAATAATAGAATAAATCACTTAAAAGCTGAAAATTCAATACCTCTTCACGATAAAAGTTCTGGGCAGAGTATGGATAGAAGAGACATACCTAAACATAATAAAGGCAGTTTAAAGTAACCCCATAGCCAATCAAATTAAACAAAGAGAAACTCAAAAGCAATTCCACTAAAATCAGGAATAAGAAATGGCTATCTACTCTCTCCATATCTACTCAATATAGTACTTTAAGTTCTATCTAGAACAATAAAACACCTAAAGGAGATCAAGGGAATACAAACTAGAAAGAAGTCAAAGTATCATTATTTGCAGATGATATGATAGTATATATAAGTGGCCTAAAAATCCACCAGGGAACTCCTGCAGCTGATAAACACCTCAGTGAAGTATATGGACACAAGGTAAGCTCAACAATATCAGTATTCCTCCTGTATACAAACAAATGTACTGAGGAAGAAATGCAGGAAAATAACACTCTTCACAATGGCATCAAATAATATAAAATATCTTGACACAACTTTAAACAAGCAAGTGAAAGACTTATAAATACTTCAAGTGTTTGAAGAAAGAAATTGAAGAAGATATAAGAAAATGGAAATATCTCCCATGCTCATGGATCAGTAGGATAAACATGAGAAAAATAGCCATCATACCAAAGACAATTAGAGATTCAATTCAATCCCTATCAAAATTCCAACTCAATCCTTCACAGATCTTGAAACAATAATACTGAACTTCATATGGAAAAACAAAAAGTCCCAGAACAGGTCAAACAATCCTGAACAATAAAAGAACTGCTGGAGGTATCATTATCCCTGACTTCACACTGAACTACAAAGCAATAATAATAAAAACTACATGGTTGATTTTTGCATTAAAAACAGACACATTGAACAATGGAATCAAATGGAAGACACAAACTTGAATCCGTGCATCTACAGGAACCTAAATTTTGAAAATGAAGCCGAAAATACACGCTGAAAAAAAAAAGACCTCATCTTCAACAAGTGGTTCTGGTCAAATATATGTCTGTATATAGAGGAAACCACATGTGTAGATTGATATGTGATATCCATCGTTTTGGAACTTATTGGCACAGGTAAAGACTTTCTGAACAGAGCACCTATACTACAGGCACTAAAATTAGTTAATTAGTTAGTTAATTAATTAATTGGACCTCATGAAACTGGAAAGCTCTTGTAAGACAAAGGACACTGTTGATTGGACAAAATGGCAGCCTAAGGAATGACAAAAGATTGTCACCAACTCCACAGAGGGCTAATATCAAAAAAATATACAGAACACAAGAAACTAGACATCAACAAACAAAACAATGCAATTTAAAAGTAGGGAACAAATGTAAACACAATTCCCCATGGAGGAATCTCAAGTGGCTTACAAACAAAGAAACAAATTAAAACTACTTTGAGATTCCATCTTACATCATTAAGTTCAATAAACCAAGTGGTAGCTAATGCTAGTGAGGTGGTGGAGCCAGGGGAACATTCCCACATTGCTTCTGGGAGTGCAAACTTTTACAGTAATTATGGAAATTATTGTGGCTCTTCCTCAGAAAGATGTGAATCAATCTGCCTCAAAACCCAGCTATACTATACCTAAGCATATACCCAAAAGGTGTTCCATTTTACCACAAGAATACTTCCTTATTAACCATGTTCATTGCTGCTCTATTCATAATACCCAGAAACTGGAAGCAACCTAGTTATCCCTCAACCAAAGAATGAATAAAGAATATGTGATACATTTACACGATGGAGTGTTACTTAGCTATTAAAAGCAATGATATTATGACATTTGGAGGCAAATGAAAGGAGATAGATGTAACTCAGATACAGAATGATAAATATTATTGGTACCTTGTCCAGTAATCATTACATTGGCTTCCCCTGGGAGCAGACGGGGGAGGAAGATACAGAGACCCACAGCCAGCCACTGTGCATTGTGTCTAAACTGGAGGTTGAGGAGTATCACAGACAAGGGAGTGGAAGGATTCTAGGAGTTAGAGAAGATGAAGGCCACAAGGAAAATATGGCCCACTGAAACAACTAAGCAGGTTCTGTATGGTCTCACAGAGAATGAAGCAGCAAGCATGTAGTCTGCACAGGTCTGCACCAGGTCCTCTGCATATATGTTGTCTGTTAGCTTGGAGGTTTTTTTTTAAAATCTGATTTCTTGTGATGATACTTTTATAAGTTGTTAAAAGTAGTGATTACAATATGTGGAGGGACAAAGTACAAGAATATTTTACATGTATAAGTTACATTTAAAATTTTCTTATATAAAGCTGATATTTATACATTTATGCAGATAAACTTGCTGTCCTATATATTAAAGCACATTCCAATTCATACATTTTATTTCAAAAATAAGAATATGTATATATGTATATATTCAGTTTTACCCATATTCAATAACTATGAGAGCAGGCGTATCTCTGACTCTTTTTTCTGTTCTTGAGACTTTTTTCTCCTTTTCAGTTGCCTTGTCTAGCTTTAATGTGAAAGAGCTTGCCTTGCCTTATTGTATTTTGTTGTGATTGGTGTTGTCTCTTGGAGGACTGTTCTTTTCTGATGGGAACTGGAGGGGTAGTGGATCCAGGGAATAGGAAAGGTAGCAGGGACCTGGGAGGAGTGGAAGGAGAGGAAACTGTGATTGGGATGTATTATGTGAAAGAACCTACCATATATCTATCTATCTATCTATCTATCTATCTATCTATCTATCTATCTATCTATATATATAACAAAAATTATTGTAAATATATTATTAACCACTCTTCTGTGTTTTCTGTATATTTATAGTGATTATATAATATGCTTATCTCCAAGTCTACTTTTACTTTTTTGTTTCACCTAAGGCAATGCTAAATTGTCT
>JADRCD010041265.1:148-10473 GCA_019843815.1 Montemys delectorum | reverse complement strand
CACACCAACTGAGAATCAGTTGGTGTGTCACAGTGAAAAGATCCCCATTATACCACAGGGCATTTTTGTTGTGCCCTCCAATTGACTAAAACATTTATGGTTCTTTTCATTTCATATTATAGTACTGTCTGGTTTCTACAGAGATAACCTTCAAATTGCTACCACTTGCTTTCTGTACAAAACGGTTTTATGACTATGTGAAAAAAGATAGTATCTTCAATAATTAGTAATGTTACTTTAATCAGGAAATATTTCAAGTACAGAAAATAATTTTAAATATAATTTGATGTATATATTTGGGAAAATGAGTTGCAAATTTTATAGAAATAGTAAATACTGAGTAGTTTAGGTTAGTCTATCTTCTATTATTACTGGTGATGATTTTATACTAAAGTTTATTATTTTCCAACCTCCATTTGAAATAATTAAGCTTTATTCTTGCACAAACCACATGTACTCAGGGTGATGAGTTGTGTACATTTTAGGTTTTCACAAGCCTTTGCTGATAGGAACTTCAGATTGACAAGTGTTCCTTTACTTGTTGTGTCAGTAAAAAACAGTCATAGAGGCTCATGTACTAGAAATTAAATGCCCAAGCCCTACAGTGAAATATGTCACTTCAGTCAACAACTCATTGGGCAAAAGTTACACATATCCACACCAAAATTCAAGAACTATACAAAGAAATTAAACATTTTGCTATATGCCTGGAAGAGGTAGAATATTGTGAAAATAAATAATTTCAGCTGTGTGGCATTGTATTCCTTTAAGTATATATTCAGTAGAAAATCTATGTTATCTATGCATATCAAATTTCAAGTTATGCATTAGAAGACCATAAAACTCCTAGGAATATTCACAAATATTTAATAACTGGCAAAAATTGAGACATAGTAAATCATTTCTAGAAAAGTCTACCATTGTTTGAATGTAGGTATACATATGTGTATGTCATTGTGTGTCCTCTGACTAAAAAGTATTCACATTTATAAATGCACTAGTGTAAATATTAGAGCTGGGTTGACTTGGGACTAGACGTAGAGTTGCCCAATACAATACTGTATTACAAAGTGTATCTGTGGTATAAATTAAAATTATATCATTGGAAGACATCTCTTTCTAATACTTCCTTTAGTAAAAATACAGAATAACATTACCTAATATATTTGATTTTGACTAACAACTTGGCTAGACAGCATTAAAAAATGTTTAAAATTTATTTATTATTTATTTGTGTTTGTGTATGTGCCTGAAGAAGTCAGAAAAGAACATCAAATCACCTGGAGCTGGAGTTACAGGGTGTGGCTTAATGTGGACACTGGGAGATGAATTCTGATCTTCCAGAAGAGCAGCAGTGGTATTAACAGCAGTGCCATTTCTCAAATCTCAAGAAATTTTTAGAAGTAGTAACAGGAGATCACTAAATGGTTTACTCAGAGTGAGTTAAACAGTAACAATCCCATATGTGTCAGCAAAGGGGTCTTTTGCCCGCTAGATTTGCTCTTCTGACATTTACCTGTGCAACAATCAACTTGTCTTCCTGTAAAATTTAGCTAACATTGAATGAGTAGTGGAATGAGTATGTAAAATTATTAGCCCTGTGTCTGAAGTATATACTGCTCATTAATCTTTAGAAGATACTTTTATGTGGGGCGGTGGCCTATGATAGGCAGCCTGATTCCTGGTTTAGCTCTGGCTTGAAACCCCAGTGACCCCACAGGGGATAAAACTGCAATGAACAGTAGGCGTTTTGCCATGCTTCTGGGCCCCTGGCTCCTGTCACGTAGCTAAAACCCCTCATAGCACACTCCCCAGTAGAGAGGTCTGTGGCCATCTGTCACTTAGGAGCAGCACCCCAAGCCCTCCCACGTGCAGATAAGGCATCCCAAAGCTCTCAGACAAAGCCAATGAGAAGCACCTGCTGTCAGAACCTGACCCACCCCAAAACTATATATAAGAATCCATACAGAAGGAATAGAGGTGTGTGAGAAATACTCTGTCGTCTGAGAGCTTCGGTCATAAGAGCTATAACACTGCCTCTTGGGAAGAGATCTGCTCTCCCGAAACGCCACCAGAAGCTCTCTCCAACTCCTCACTGGCTAGTCAACCTCTTGTTGGCTCAGCCCAGCCAGATTCAGCACAGGGCAACCGGTGCAGCGTGTTGGAGCAACTGTGGTGGTAATGGCTGAGACTGAGGTGGAGCCAACTGCAGAAGAGGAGGGAGCAGAGACAACTCCCCATCCCTGCTTGAACTCTCTCCCCTTTGCCTGAGCCCTCACACCTGGCCTGGCCAGAGATCCCTGTGGAAAGCCTCCAGTACCCAGGCCTACACTTTTACTGAATTGAGTTTCAAGACAGTGACTACCTTCTCCATGTCCACTACACTTGCTTCATCCCATCAAGTATCATGCAGCAGACTGTGGGCATAGTACACCATTATTTATCCAGCACTGGGAATTGATACATTAAATTGCCATTAAAAATTAAAAGTTATCTAAATTTTAAATGAATATAAAAAGTTTTCTCTGCACTTACCCATTTTCATTTCCATTTCATAGTTATTGAATTCCCAGTAATTATAGTAGAAAGTTTGTATGGTATTGACACCCTGATATTAAAATTCAGTACAGACTTCATGTAATTAATGGACTGGTTTATAAAAGTCAGTATATTTATATATGCATACTAACCAGGAATCTGCCTCCAAAATGAGTCCATGCTATTTTTTTTTAAATTCATCATACCTTCCACTTAAGAAGCACTGATTACAAGTGCTTTAGCTGTCTTTGATTATAACCAGGTATTTTTTATTAGTAAATATTTATATTTCCTGTCTGAAATGTGTATATTCTCATTCTCTCATATTCTTTCTATTTCTATCTCTCTCTGTGTGTCTCTATTACTCTGTTTGTTTCTGTCTCACCCTTACCCTTCTCTCCCCACTCTGCCTTCACCCCGCCCCTGCCTTGCCCATATCTCTGTCCTGCCAAACTCTACCTCTTACTCTTTTCTTTTCTCTTTTCTTTTCTTTTCTCTTCTTTTCTTTACTTTCATTTTCCTCTCTTTCTTCCTTCCTTTCTTCCCTTCCTTCCTTCCTTCCTCCCTCCCTCCCTCCCCCCCTCCCTCCCTCTCTCTCTCTCTCTCTCTCTCTCTCTCTCTCTCTTTCTTTCTTTCTTTCTTTCTTTCTTTCTTTCTTTCTTTCTTTCTTTCAAAGTCAGGATCTCTTTACCTTGTCCTGGCTTGCCTGGAACTCTCTATATAGATGAGAGTGGCCTCAGACTCGTGGAGATCAATCTGCTTTTGCCTCTAGAGTTCTGTAAGTAAAGTCATGTGTTATTGTGTCCACAAAATGTGGACACATTTCATCATCATGGCATATTAGAAATGGATTATTGTTAGTACATTAAAAGCTTTCAACTTGTATGAAATGATTAAAATAGTAATAAACATCTTAATATTAAATAAGTTGCTCATAAGAAGGTTTTCTACAAGCTGTACCTTGTGCCTTGATCTGTAAACTATCTCATTTCCAGACTTTAGTTTAGGAGTATTCATGTCTAACAATGACTATGTTGAGAATCCAAGCTCTATTTCCAGGAAAGTATAAAATTGAGACCAAAATTCTTCAAATGACAGACAGTTGGATCATCATATTCTCAAAATAGACTGCTAGAAGCATTTTGCCTCTACATTAATAGATGTGTCTAATATGTCAGAGCTTATTCTCATATTGATTTCATAATTAGGTAACAGTGATAGCTTAAACATTACTACATTTAGTTTTTCAATAATTATAATTTTTTAAAGAGGAAGCTAATCTCTATGCCTAGACAATATTTTTTAAATGTTGTTTGTTAAAAGTGAAGAGACAAATTCTAAGTATTATGCATGTTCAAACTCACCCATGATCTTATGATTATTTGGCAAGGGGGTCTACCTCGGGTCTAGAGCCCCAGCCCTAGCATATAACTTAAACCCATTGAGACAGCATAGAATCCTCTTAGCATGACACCCATTGCCATCTTCATCAGATCTAGTCTACTTAATGTCATGCTTTCTTCAAAAGAGGAAGTACATAGGGTCATTTGATCCCCATGTAGAATTTTAACAACTGCACTCTGTATTATCATGCCAGCTGCATATAATCTTGCTGGAATTGCACATCACCATATGGTTTCCTGAGATAGAATTCAGTTGTATACTCTAGTATCAAGTGTATAAGGTTTATTTAATAGAGATTCCATCTATGCTGGGTGAGAGTCCTAGTATTCTGGCCATTTAGTGATGACTTCTGTTGCTATAAGAAAACCCTCACCCATACTGAGGAAATAAGTACAAGATACTAATTGTTGGATTCCTGCATTGATTTCAGTGTTCTCCCTGTCTGGAGATAGTAGACTCTCGTTGATGTATAACTAGAATAAGTTCAAGTATCCCATATTTTCTTCAGTTACTTATTAAAAGAAAAGGAATAAATAGACAGAGACAACATCCCACAAAATTATCATTTTATCATTAAATATTGTATTTTAAGTGCATACCACTTACAAGATTTGTTTAATTAATAAGCCAGAATACTAATTAAATGTGACAGCCTGCTAAAGATAGTGAGTTGAAGGCTTTTCTGGACAATTCATTGATTGTTTCCCAAACTAAAAACTGGAAAAAGAAACTGGTATTGTATCTTACCATGTAGAGATTCTTTGCTTAACATGCATAGGAAACTAGGGTCTATCTTCAATACTTTAAAAAGAAGTATTTGTTTATATATTTTGTGGTTTTATTGAGAATATCATACATGAGCATTTAATCTAACTACTTTTGTCTCTATATCCACCCTTCAACTCTTCCCATGTCTCCCAACTTCCTTTAAAATTTATGCCATATTCATTAATCATTATTAATATGTATGTATACATGTGATTAGGAGATAGATAACCTATTAAGGAGCTCATCTCTCCTAGGAAACTGATTGATTTCTCTAAGCAGAAACTGATCTACTGTAGCTTCTCATTTAGGAGAGGAATCATGTGACATTTTCCCTGCACATGTTTACTTGGTAACTGGTGCCATTATTATTCTGGTCTTGTTTAAGCAATCATATTTTTGACAGTTATTAGGTAGATTTCCCTTGTTATTTCTAGGAGACACTATTTAAAAACAGAATCCCTGATTCTTTAGGTTTTATGATCACTCCTCCTATCTTTTATGATTTTACCCTGTGCCTCAGGTGTAGGAATTGAAATGTAGATATCTGCTTTGGGTACACACACCACAGACTAGCCAATCCACAGTCAGTTATTCCCTACATTTTGACCATGTGTGTATCTTTGTAATAGTTTCTCCCTGTTCCAAAGAGAAGTTTCCTTGGTGAGAGATCAAAGCTGGCCTAAAAACAAACAAATGAACAAAACCAACAACCAAGTTTAATGGTTCTTGAAGAAGAAAATCCCGAATTTGTCCTGGTTCCATATTTAGGTTCACTCAGGTGCACCCACAACTCCAACATATGAACTACTCCATATAGCATACAAAACATAGTTCTTTTATAAGAAAAATATGTAATTATAAAAGATAATAAATATTTGTCAGAATTTTTTGTAATATACTATGAAAATGAAAGAGTTCTTTCGAAATAAATATACTACACAGTTGCATAGAATTTTGTAAGGATGGATTTATGTACTATTTGAAAGCATTTAATTCTCATAAATGTTTTAGATGTAGACACACTCACTGCCTTAGCAATTTTTTATTCACTAGACATGTGATAGTTATATCTCAAAAGATGTGATTTATATATTTACTAGGAGCAAATGGATGTCTGAAAATTAGTGCATTTAAGATGCTGAAAAAAAGGGAGACTTTTCAGTTTTATTTCCAGATATTTAAAAGTTAAATTATATTACTTATCTATAGCATACATAAAATTTTTAGAAGCATGTCTTATGGAATGTGGCCAAATTTTTTGAATATTGCATAATTACTTTTCTTTATAAACAAATAGGTTAGTAGATTGATCTCAGTATTCAGAAATCTTATCTAAGATGTTCTTCTTATTTTCTTCAAATATTAAAGAATAAAAATATATTACATTGTACATTTACTAACAGATGCTACATAAATCTTTATTTATAAATATTTAGAAATTGATGAGACGAATACAAGATTTCAGTAAATGTCATGGTCTTTTCAGTTAAATGTATAACTGTATCCTTGAATTATTGCTAGTGGAGGTGTAGTGTCTTTAAAAGTATTTTTATTATAGTTATACATTTCCCCAAGGAGGAATATTTATAAATACATGAATCAAGATAATGCATTATTCTGGTTTTATTTTCTTGCCTTCTTCCTGAATTATCTTTCATGATTTATCAAAAGTGTTATATAAAAGTAACCAATACTAAAGGAGACAAACAATTTGGTATTTTGGCAACTATTTTATAAATTTATTTTCATTATTATTGGTATTAAAGTAACAGAAATAAATTCTTGCAACAAAATTATTATCCTCAACAATCAGATCCTCACAACTATTCTTTAAAAGTGTTTTTGGTTTGGAGAATTTTTTTAAAGTATTACATTTATTTTTTCTGTATATTGGAGTAAAGACTGAGTACACACCACAACCTGCACATGGAGGTCAGAGCATAACATGTAGGCATTAGCTCTCACCATTCACGTTAGTAGTCTGAGATCAAACAGAGGCTGTCAATTTTGAAGGCAAGTAGCAATGAGCCATCTCCTTGGCCACAGAATGTTTCATATTAATGTCTTCTAGAAAAACTTTGCAACAAAACTTACAATTGCTTTGTATCAGTTAAATATATGGTTTATGTTTCTGGCATTGAGAATATATATAATCTATTATTAGCCAGTTTATAGTAATTTGTATCAGTTTAGATAAAATCATTCAAAGTTCTATAAAATATAATTAGCAATCGGATATTGTATCTGTTTATCTTCTTTTGAACTTTAAATCAGATGAGACATTGGTTCTTGTTTCTTGATTATCCTTTTTTGTATCCAATTTCAATGACTGTTTTTCCATTGAATTACTATGTTCTAAAATAATAGAAGTTTGTCATGTCCTCATCTAACATACAATAGTATATTCTGTACTTTTTCCTTCCTACTGAGGTGTGATTGATGGAATATTACAACACTCTCACATTCTTGGAATTTCTGAATGACCTGATCTCTGTTGATTCTAATCAAATTCCTTTGCATTTAAACTACAGTTCCTAAAGATGCATGAAGGCAAGAAATTCAACTGTGCCACTAACAAGTGTACACCCAAAATTCCATCAGTGTCTTCCACAGTGCAGATACTCAATAAGTAATACTGAACTGAATAAAACATATTTTGGTAACTAAATACTTCAATTTTTAAATCTAGTATTTGATACTTACATTCCATAGCTATATTTATGCCATCATAAGAAAGTGAAAATATCATAAGAAAACCAAGGTATACAATTTGTGTGAGTAACTGACCCTGGTTAAAACTATTTTTATCATTTGAAATGAAAATAATATATCAGAGAGCTTAAATAGATTACATTTTTCATACTGGAATCATGCTATCTGTACTATTTATTATTTTAATATGGATAGGCAAATATTTTGTGAATTTCCTCTCAGAAGCTAGTTATAAGAATAAAATTTTATATCAATTTAATCTGTTAAATATTAGAAATTAAACAGCAAAGAAATTAGGAAGGTCTGAGAAAGTTAATGGAACCAAGAAATGCCAACTTAATTTTAACCTACAAAACAAATTCTGTTTTACATTTGGTAAATGATACTAATATTAAATTTATTACTACATTGTTTTTATTGCTTCAGTAAGAAGAGCCAACCAGTATCCCAGAGCTCCCAGGGACTAAGCCACCATCCAAAGAGTACACATAGAGGGACCTATGGCTCCAAGTGCATATGTCGCAGAGGATGGCCTTGTGGGACATCAATGGGAGGAGAGGCCCTTGGTCCTGGGAAGGCTGGATGATGCCCCAGTGTGGAGGAATGAGAGGACAGGGAAGCAGGAGTGGATGAGTTGAAGCCAGGGGAAAGGGGATGGGATAGGGGGTTTTCAGAGGGGAAATGAGGACAGGAGATAACATTTAAAATGTAAATAAAGAAAATATATAATAACAAAAGAAGATAACTACAGACAAGAACATACAAAAATGAAACCGAATAATATAGGTTCATATATTATCATATTTCTGTTTTTTTTTTTGAGACAGAGTCTCACTATGTAGCCCAGCATGGCCTTGAACTCTATTCTTGTTTCAGCCTATGACTATTGGTATTATGGTTATATTGCCATCATTTCTAGGTTTATACTTTTTCCTTAATCATAATCACCTATCCTTATTCTCATCCAATATTTTGTCTTCTACAGTAAAACATTATTTTAAGAGAGTTATTTAAAAGCTATATTGAGTCTTAAATCTCCCAGGAATCTAAAATGAAGTCACAAAATTTATATATCTAAAAGTTATAATGCTACAATTCCTGAAAATGTAATGAAAGGCCCAATATCCAGGAATTTTTTAATGTAACCTGATAACATTCTTCTAGATTTTGATCAAAAGTAAAACAATTTCAAACTATTCTAGACTAAAATGTACAGGTGACAATAACTGATGAGTGTTGTGTATTAATTTTGATAGTTTAGCTTCATCGGATTTTCAGAGACACACACATTCCATCTACACCACTATAAAGTATTGTGATTGTCAACTGGCTACAAATTAAAATCCATACAGATCTTCCTTAACAATACCAACTATCAAGCTCTAAATTCTAATAAGGTTTTTCAGCTTCTCTTAGGTTGGATCTCACATACTAGTGTATTTTACATTTTTCCAGATTTTTTTCTTTTTATGTACATATAGTTTTGAAACACTTGGTTCTAGCATAAATTTATGTCCTAAACCCCTTGCCACACATCACATATTTCATTTTATCTTCTCTTCCTTATGTACATGAGACATTAAAGTAGTTCAAACAGTCATTTGATAGGCATTTTCTAATCAATTCTCTGTTACATTAATTCTTATTAGCTTTATCATGCCACTCCATTATACTTTACTTAACTTTTGTCATCTTACATGTTATTTATGGTTTTATAATAATAAAGGTAAGTATGAAGATTGGTGGTAGGCAAAGGGTTATAGTTGTTGTTTTTACCTAAGACCAGTAAGATTAGCCAAAGAGTTATAATAGCTCCAATAGGAATGCAACTGGAAATTTTTCTACAAAAACTTTACATATTTTGCCCATTGTATGTATTTTATTTCAACTATATCCAGATCCTAAATATTGTGTTTTATAAAAAAGAGAAAGAGCGAAGAATATGTGTGTAGAGCCAGGTATGGTAAAGGTGGGAAGAGGTGTCTCTGTGGTCCCATTCTGAGGCAACCCTTTCCATGAGGTACCAGCAATACAATGGTATAGTATGGAATAGAGTTTATTTAGGGCAAGGGAAGGGGAGTTGTTAAGGGAGTAGGGACAGAGAAGGAGAGAGAGAGAGAGAGAGAGAGAGAGAGAGAGAGAGAGAGAGAGAGAGAGAGAGAGGAGAAACAGTGAAGGGGAAGAGGAAGAGGAAGGAGGAAGAGGAAGAGGAGGAGGAAGAAGAGGAGGAGGAGGAAGAAGAGGAAGAGGAAAAGAAGAAGGAAGTAGAGCATAAAGGGGAGGAGAGGTCATCCAGGAACACATGGAGATTGGAAGAGGGGAAGGGGAGAGAAGAAGAAAGGGGTCAGGGAGAAAAGGGGCAGAGAGAGCAGGAGAGTAGGAGAGCCAGAAGGGGCAAACCATCCCTCTTATATTTAGCCAGGCATACCTGGAAACAGGTAACTGTGGGGAAGAGCCTAGATGGAATGCTAACATTCCTCTGTTTGTGTGGTACACCTACACAATGGAGTACTACTCAGCCATTAAAAACAATGAATTTATAAAATTCTTAGGGAAATGGATGGATCTGGAGAGTATCATCCTGAGTGAGGTAACCCAATCACAAAAGAACACACATGGTATGCATTCTCTGATAAGTGGTTATTAGCCCAGAAGTTTGGAATACAGGAAGAACGACACACAAACCACAAGAAACCTAAGAAGAAGGAAAACCAAAAGGTGGACATTTCATTCCTTCTTAAAAAGGGGAATCACATACCCACAGAAGGAGTGGCAAAGATTAACTATGGAGTAGAGACTGAAGGAAGGACAAGCATATAGCATATAGCTCCTGAGAGGCTCTGACAATACCTGACTAATACAGATGTAGAGGCTCACAGCCATTCATTGAACTGAGTACATGA